>JANHGB010011120.1:0-83283 GCA_026283785.1 Coracopsis vasa | reverse complement strand
CTGGTGCGAGCAGGGGCTCGGCTGTTGCTTGGTAACTGCAGCCACGTTTGGAACGTTCCGCTGCAGCCAGCCCCGCTGGCGCCTGAAAGGAGCGGCTGCTCCTCAGGATCAGTTGTTCCCCAGGAGCGGCTGTTCCTCAGGATCAGTTGTTCCCCAGGAGCGGCTGCTCCTCAGGATCAGTTGTTCCCCAGGAGCGGGTGCTCCTCAGGATCAGTTGTTCCCCAGGAGCGGTTGTTCTTCAGGATCAGTTGTTCCCCAGGAGCGGCTGTTTCCCGGGTGCTGTTGTTCTCCTGGCTCGGTTCCATTTCACTTGTGCTCCAAAAAAGTCTTTCAGCTCCAGCTTCACTTTTCTGCTCCTTTCCTCACATCTGGTCCCACAAAGGGGACAGTGTCACATGCCCGGGAGTGAAGCCCTTTCATTCTCCTGTCTTGGCTCTTTGGGGACCATTTCAGGGATGAGATGTGAGCGTGCGTCATTCCCAGCTGTCCTGCAGGAGGGGGGCCTCCCTTTGGGAAGGTGTTGGATCTGTAGTGTTAGTGGGAACAGCGTTTAGCTTCTGTTTATTGCCTTTGCCCTCTGCCACTCTTAGGAGATACCCTGGTAATGCATTTGCTGTGAAATCTGCCTGAAACTCTCAAAGAAGGTGAAATGGGATGAGGGAAAAGAGATTTTCTAGAATAAATTGTAGGAGAAGAAACATTTCCTTGGTAGTTTCCTTTCATTGGTTTTTATTTGATTTGGACTTTCACTGTGATGAACATCAAATCTATAAAAGTTTCTGTGCATCAAAAAAGTGCCAGTGCATAAAACAAGAAATGCTGCTCCATAACACAATTAAAAGCAGGTATAATTCCAGCACATCAGTGCTCTTTTGGGAGGTATCACTGCTCGACGGGAGTAAGCATCACTCACACGTTTATAAACATCTGCCAGAATTATTTCCCGAGGCAGAGAAAGTGACATCCAGCACAAGCTCTTGGCTGAGGTCATCCTGGTTTTCAGAGCTGTGCATGTAAAGAACCATAAATGCTACAGCAAATACCCTCTTGTGCTGGAATGCTTTGGTGGGAACTGGCCTGGAGGAAGCAGCATCCACTTGGTCTCCACCTGTGCCACAGGCTGTGAAGCATAAACATGGATGTAATAAATCAGGGAACGGGAAGAGCCTGCTCACACTTGGTACCGCAGGGGCTTGCTCAAGACCGGCAGCACAGGAGTCAGCCACTGCTCAGAGCTGGCACGCTCTGAGAGCTGGAGCCAGACCTTCCAAGCCCACACTTAGTGTCCTTTTAAGAACTATTCATTCATCAGAGTATTTCATATAATCTGGCAGGAAATTATATTTACGATGCTTTTAGCTCCATTTGGGACATTTTTTTAATACTACTTCTGGGATGTAAATTATTTAAAAATCATCAATTTAGTTCTTTACATGAAGAGATGAAAGCTTAACCAAAAAGCTTTCCTGTTCATGGCACTCAGATTCTGGGAGAGATCTATGTGGTTTTGCTTAATGGAACACCTAAAGAAAAAAATAGCTTGGCCTCATAACATTTTTAGTAGAACTAAATGTTCGATTTATTTAGCCCCATTGACTTTTGAAATACAACCACTAACAGCATCTGTTTAAATATTGTCCTCCAGAATGGCTAAAGCGTTTTATCGCTAGGCATTAAATCCCCTAACGGAGCACTTGCTATACCTGTATCCTTTGCACAGCCTCTCCGGTGCTCCAGCCGCTAGTCCCAGCAGTGGGGCAGGATGGGCTCCCCTAAGGAGGAGGTGTTGGTTTTGGGGGAGGCAGCTCAGGACCCCCATCCCTGCAGCAGGGATCCCCTGGGGGTGCCCAGGGGATGATGGGGCTCAGGACAGAGCCTGGAGCCCTCCTGATCCATATTGCCCATCTGGAGATGGGGAGGTGCCCATGGCAGTGCTTGGTGCCAGCTCTGCATCCACTTCTTCCCAACAGCCAACCTGGTCTGGGTACCAGCAGGGCTTGTCTTGTGGTGTAACGTTCTGGTCACAGCCATGGATGTTTGTCGCTTGTCCTAAGGTGATGTTTTGGGTTGAGTATGATTCTTTTGTCTTGGTAGTTCTTCCAAAGAAATAATGGCAGCAGTGCCTAAGAGATACTTGAACGTATGGGAGATATACAGCAGACATAAACAACCTCAAAGGCCAAAGACAAATGTGGAAATAAAGCCAAATAAAAGATGTCTGTATGGATACCATTTTCCTCTCTGAATGCTTCCAATCCCAAACTAACCCTCAGGAAGGAGGTATGGGGTGGAGCCACAAAACTGGCTGCTCCAAGGAAGGGACTGCTCTAATTGCACAAGAGAATTGCAGTGAATGGTTTTGACATTCTTTCAAAACCAAAATACATCTGTCATGAATAAGAGTGTGAGAACTTGCTAAATATTCATGAATCTCAGTTTTCTTTTGTTCCAGTTATTCAGGAGGAATATGGGATGTTTCCTCCCTACCAGTTACTGACTGGCTGGTCCCTGTTGGTGCAAATCTGAGAGCAGGAGGACACACTTCCCATCAATGTGCTGTGCCTGATGCTGACCTTAAAATCAGTATGTGAAGAGTTGGTGGTTGCAGGCGAGTATCGCTGCAGATGCACTGGAAACACTGGATTCCCCATTGTCGGTGCATTGATTCCATTTTCATTTGGGAGCTTTGTTGTCGGTGAACTCATTAAATTGTGACCTGCAAGCAAGACTTGCATTTATGCTCTGGAAAAGTCAGCATATTTGCTATAGGTTATTATACTCCTGAGGCTGGAGTTGTTTAAATGCATGTGATGAGAGGGCTGTTTAGAAATATTTCAAGAAAGAACTATAAAAGCAGGTTCCAAGGGTACTTTTTTATGGTCAGAATCTGTTCTCTTGCCTAAATGTGACATACTAAAAAGGCAGCACTCTGTTTATAAAACCAGCGTGGAATCGCAATGCCTGTGCTCATTGTTGCTGATGAATAGGGGGTGGCAGCAGCACTGATGGAGCTTGCTTGGAGGTTGATTTGCCTCAGTTACTGCTTTCTTTAGGAGGACTTGATGCTTTTTTTTGTGACTTCCAAGTGATGCTGGAAATCCCAGATCCAGCACAAGGTGCAGTACATCCAGAGGAGCTCTGCAGAATCCCGCAGGAGCCTCAGGGGAGTTTATTCCCTGTGTTTAAAGGGCACAGGGAATAAAAAAGGAATTGAAGTGGGGAAAAGACAGAAAGCACAACAGGATCATCTTAGAGCAGCAAGACGGTGACTGGGCAGTTGAAAAGTCTCCTCCTGAACAACTTCTTTAGTCTTAACTTTATCAACAGATCATGGTCCACTGGGACCATGATCACACTGTGCTGTATTGCTCTGCCCTATTCTCCTCCATCCTTTTTCCCCTCTCCTTACTTTTAACCTTAACCGCTTAACTGGGTATTAGGTTATTGTAGAATGGTTTTTTTTTAATTCAGAAGTCTTCCAATTTGTTTCAGTTGATGAACAAAGGACTCAAATTTCCTTTTAAGCACTAATTGGGAATGTGCTTTATACTTCAAGTGAAAAATGCTCTGAACATCCTTGTGCTGCTGACGGGGCTGAGGATGTTTGCATGACTTATGGTTCTGTTCCATTATTAAGCTGCAGCACAAGTTTTGACCCTGTTGTCAGGCAGAGAAAGCAGCAGCTATTACACAACCCAGTGCCATTTGAGATTAACCAAGTTCAGGTTTTATTGCAATTATGGGGCTGGTTGGTTTGCCAGTGTCAACAGGCCGCACTCTATCGGCTGACTGGGCGGATCTTGCTGGTTCATGCTCCCCGCGTATCCCATTGTCCTGCAGCAGCTGGTGCTTTCCTGCAGGATGTTCTCACTGTCCCCAGCAGAGGAACACCCTTTGTAGAGACTAAAGTAATAGAGTTTCCAGACATTAGTGATACACAAAACCTGGACTGTTTCAGCCTCAAGCTCAACTACTAGATCACTGCTGCTGGTTTTGATGGCTGAGGCCACTTGAGGTTGCCTGCTCCTCCCTCGTGGCGGTGCAGCACCAGCAATGCCCTTGAGTGTCGGTTTCTGCTGGAGAAACAACAAACATTGACAATGAGCACAAGGACAGCCTAACCGGGGTGTTAATGGCTTGGGTGCAAAGCTGAGCTTTGGTTCAGGTGCAAAGGTATGGGTTAGTGTGTGTTGTGGATCAGAGTTGGAATACTTGGGATTGGCTGCAAAAAATCTTTTTCTTCTGTTTTCAGCCTTATCAGGAAACAGTTCAGTTGTCTTTGGTCTAACAGTTCCTTCAGCCTGAAGCTCAACTTTGTCAAAACCAGCCTAGTGAGCTCAAAAACTGACCTGAGAATAGCATCTCCTCATCCTGGTTTGGTTCCAGCTACTCACTGTATCCCGGGATATTTGACAGTACTGCTTCTGGTAGCATTTTCACAGTCAAGATCAGAGATCTTAAAATCTCCTAGAATGATAAAATTTCCAATAGCAATTTTTCCTGTAATAACACTGTGGCTCCTCCTCTTCCTGCCTTCCAGTACACCTCATGCTGACTCAGCAGACTCCCAGTGTCAGTGCATTCACGCTCCTTTCAGCAGCTTAATCCCTTATTTTGGTTTGGGTTTTCTTGGTGAAATCTGAACGTCTTCATCTAGGGCTCCTAAAACCTTGCTCCTCAAGCTCTTCTGTTCAAACAGGAACCAGTGAATGACTTCATTTCACTGTGTGAGCTCTGGGGCTGCTGCCTGGTTTGGCACCAATTTAACTGGCAGGTGTCTGAAGAGCTCCTGACAGAGCCGGTGCTGTCAACTCTGTGCATGGGTCTGAGAGAATATTACACACTTTGGTGGTTGCTGTGGCCTTGCGGCTTTTTCACTTCTGGAGTCCAACCAGGAATTTCACTCAGTAAAGCAATTTATTGTCCCCACTCTTAGGCCAGTACTCACCAGGGGGCCAATTAAAGTAGTGCAGTGCTTGTTAATAATAACTCAGAGTAACTTTTCAGTTCAGTTTTGGTTTATTTAGGGATGCACACTGGGACATTCCCAGCATGCTTCAAAAGACCAAGTGCATTGCATGGACCAGACCTATCTCAGGTTCTCCACTCTTATAACCGTGACTTCCAGGGCAGCAGATGGCTGTTTTACTGAGCCTCAGTGGAAATACCAATAAATTAAGGAGAAACTAGCACAAGGTTTATATGTCATTTATATCCCACTTCACTCCTGGGTGCTGAAGTGGAATTTCAGTTAAAATGCTGTTCTGGTTCTTTGCAGCTCTGATGGACGGTGTCTCTGCATTAGTCACGTACTATGTAATAAACCTGTGGTGTGATTTACATACATTACTAAGTAAATGGACACACATCCATAAGTCTCATAAACTAGTGAAGCTCCAGTGATTTCATTCCCACAGTTAATGAGTTGCTAGAATTAATTACAAATTTGGTTGATGATATTCACCTATATATGGCTTTATTTAAACCTCTCCCCTTCAAAAAGTGAGCATGTGCTTACGTTACTTGTCCTCAAGGCAACTCTGACCTGTGTTTTGTTTCAGATACATGATTAAATCTTAGTAATCTCCATGGTATCCTTTACTGAAAAGAGGGATTGTCTTTAGCTGTGCTTTAGGGTGTCTGTGTATGGTGGCAGCTTTTGTGTATGATCAGAAAGTATGGGTATTTTGAAGGGGGAAACAATTATTTTCTTAGGCCTATTGGTAGAGCTGGCAGATGTAAAACTGGTTTATGCCCTTCCTGCTGGCTATTGCTCATGCACACACAATGCCTCTGGCCTCTGGATGTGAGGAATTCCTCAAGAACCCCTCAAGATAAAGGCATCCATCAGGTCAGAGCTTGACTTCCTCTTGATCTGATAATGCATCAGCTCGCAGGAGGTCTGGAACTCGGTGCATTCTGATGGAGTTGTACAGGATGGGTTCTGAGGGACCGCCTTCTGCTGGAGGCAGAGTGGGCCTGGTACAAGGCACAGCCTTTGTGCGCTTGCTTTGCTGGATGACTTTAGAAAATATCCCATCTTCATCACTTGGACTAAAAATACTTCCTGCCTCCAGTGTGGCTCTTGGACACTTCAGCTTTCCTTGAAACTCTTCCCCAGATGGTTTATCTTTGTCAAATGCAAGTTTTTCTTTTCTCTGCAGCCTGGCCTCCCATTAATGCTGTGATCCAGACCCCCAAAGTCCTGGGTTCAGAAGGCTCACACTGCGCTTCCCTGTGAGCATGTGTTCAGCTGACTCCGTAAGGACATATCATAAGCTCTACCAGTTTGGTACAATGATAATTTTCCTTAAAAAGTGGCTGTAAGTGTGAATTTAATCTACTTATTTTTGATGTCCAGTGAAGCTTTAGACAGCAATTTAATCATTATTATTGCTATTGTACAGCTGCTCTCTGGAGGAGCTTAAACCATCTCAAAAAGGGAACCAACATAATGAGTCTGACAGAATTTCAGAGGGAGCGATTAAATTCAGGATAATGAGTTCTGCTGAATTTTTAACGTTAGTGTAACAATTCACACCACTGCAGCCTATTCATCCTGGGCTCAGACTGAAATGTGCAATTGGGAATTGGGCTGTGCAGGTGTGTGCTCCACCAAGACTGTTCCTCGTAAGACAGAAAGACCAAGACAAAAGGAATGCTGCAAGTTCCTTGCTGCCAGACAACATTCCCAAATTCCATGCCTGTGACAGGCACACCTTGAGCCCCAAGTGAGGGTATGGGGGTATCTGCCCTATTCCTTCCTGTAGCTGCAAGGAAGGTCCCAGACTCTGTTTGGGGGATGCAGCCTCCGGACCAGGATTTCTTCCATCCGAAATGATGAAAAAAAGAGAAAGCAGAAAGCACAAACCAGCTCACACTTAAGACAATAAAAGAGAAGCAGCAGCCCCAAATGCTGCTGTTAACTGGTTTAATCAGCCCACCCTACTGCTCCTGCCCGCACAGAGCATCAGTTGCTAAACCCATCTGTGAAATGTGGCATTGGACTTGCATTGGCTGAGAATGCACAATACATCTAATGGTTGCCTAATCTGTCATGTGTTTTTTCCTGGTGTGATGATGTGCCAGGGTGAAAGCTGAAATGTCTCATTTATTAGCTCAGTATTAGGAAGTATAAGGATGCAATTAGGATTTGGAAAAATTAGGTTAAAAATTAGGATTTGGAAAAATTAGATTAAATACCCATTTCCTGATGCAGGAACATTAAGGCTCATCCTGTTTCACATTAAGCTCTGAATTGGAGGGCAGGCAGGTCAGCAGCCCTGTAATGGGTGCAAATGACACTGGACATGCTTGAGAGCACCTCAAAAGTTTAACTCCAGCTAATCTGACTCACGAAGACCTGCAGGAGTCCTGTGTCCTCACGCTGTCACTGCAGGCTAAATTGCCCTTGTCCTTGCTTCTCCTTGGTAAGCCAAGGCCTGTTTGCAGTTCAAATCTCACCAGCTTCTTGATGAAATGGATGGTCTCCATTGCTGCTGTCCTGCCCTCACTCCTCCGACTCTTCTCCATCCTCTTTCTCAGTCTCTCACCCCTCTCTAATGCTGTGGTACATGAAGGGAACTCAATGCCCTTATGAGAGGTGCACGCTACCAAAGCCTCTCTATGCCAGGCTGATTAAATCTGTTTCTTTGTGGATACTTGGATCAGCTTTCCTGCAGGGCCTGATGTTTGGAGATGCTATAACCTCTCTGAGCAAAGAATTACATTGCTGGGCTCTTAATCTCTGAGCCAGCTTGGAAATGCATATTCCCAGGATAAACAGAAACGTACAGCAGGTACCAGTAGCTGTACATTGGTTATTTCCGAGTACTGGGGTGAAATGGAGCAAACCCTCCAAAATCCAATCATATCCATAGTCCTGCACCCCTGCAGAATCATGGGATGACTTCCAGTGTGGAGTCAGGAGCTGTCGGTTTGCAGCAGAGAACCACCCTCTGTTGATAGACCCATGGCATTTCCTTTGAAATACTGATGAATCGGCACGGCCTTGTCTTGCTGATGAAATTCAGCAGCTAATTGGTCCCCAGACGAACAGCCCTTGGATGAGGCAGGGCCTCTGGATGAGGCTGAGCCTTTGTCCTGGAGAGGACCCTCAGAAAACCAGGTTTTCCTTGAAGAAAATATTTAAAATATACAGTTACTTTCCACTGTGTCCCCTGGCAAATGGGAGGTGATGTTGTGTAAATGCTCGTTGAAAAGCACCCTCCAGATGAGATCATTAGGATATAAAAATGGTTTCTTAACGGAGGCAGCTTTTGTTGGAAACCTTCACTGGTGGTAGATTGGGAGTAGTTAAGGGCAATGTAATTTAATGACTCAAAACAACACACAGGCGGCAGGTCCTGGAGAAACCTTCTTGTCTGAGCTGAGCAGCAAACCAGGGGCTGCTGCCGGGGGCAGTCCCTGTCGCGGCCACTCTCCGGTGCTGTGCCGGTGCCAGCCCCGCGCCGCGCTGCGCTGCCCCCATCCCCGCTGCTTTGCGCTGCGCTGCCCTCATCCCCACCGCGCCGCTCCCGCTTCTCTGTCCTGGTCTGGAAGCTACTGGGGACACTGACATCGGGTCATTGTGGCCGGCAGTCTTGGCTGTTGTTCTGCGTTCCTGTTGTCACCAGCGTTCATGTGCATCCTCTCTGTGTGCCTCCTAATCCTCCTTGTGCTGCTGAGTGCAAGTGGTGGTTTCTACACCAAAGTGGAAAACCCAAATGCAAACGAGAAATGGTGTTCACAGTGATTTACACGGGAAGTGACTCTGCTGTGTGTGTTGTGCTCCAGCTGAGCGATGTACAGGAGTGTTATGGAGGACAGTCAATCCTGTGGTGTTTTTTAATTCCTCCTAGAGACACATGAAGATGAGAAGTTAATTTTCATGTCTCTTCTGTAGCTGCTTTATAATTAATTTCTCTGAACCAGTTTGTTTTTCTGCTGCCAGACCCTTCAACACTTATATGTAAATTATCAACATCTGACGCTTGCTTTCTTTGGAAAAGAATACAGGGCAATCATCAGATAAAAGTCATTACATATTCAGAGCTATTCTGCTTCACTGATAATAAAACATTCTTAGGGGAAGGTGACCTTTTTACAATAGACTTATTACTGTCAAGGACTTCAGAATTGTCTTTTCTCATTACAAGTCTTACCAAAAGCATTAAAAAGAGTGAAGTTTATGATCTTAAATATATGTCAAAGCACAACCATTAAAGACATTTTCACAGAATGTTATTTATATAACCCATTTTTTGTATTTTCTGTGGCAAGTATTGAGAAGTTTAACAGAACTCTGTGTTCATGATGGCTTCTGCTTCTGGCCTTATTCTAGGGGTTCCAGAGAAGGTTTCCAACACTCGTGGTCATGGTCTTGGAGGTCTTTCCTGGCTGCCTCTGTGCTGCGGTTGAGATGGAGTCATCCAAACTGCTGCCTCTGTTGGGGAGCAAGGAGTGGGGACAATTTGAGGTAAGGACATGCACAATTGTTCTGCCAAGCGAATTAATGAGAACTCTGCTGTATAATTTAAAACACGGTTTAAGAAAAAGCTGCTAGTGCCAACTGTAAACATGGAGGAGGATGTTCACTTCCCTGGGGAAGGGTTAGTTCCTCTTTGAGAGGAATTAGAGCCCTCGCTGCATTAAAAATATGCATGTAAGAAGCCAGTCCCAAAGCAGCTCACTCGGAGGGCACAGGCTAGTGAGAGACCCAGAAAGATGTAGGGTGTAAAGCTGCAAGTTAAGGGAAGTTTTGTGGGAAAAGAATAAAAATAAAGTAAGTCTGGTTGGTGGTTATTTCATGTGATTTTCTAGTTAAATGAGCTGGTTTGTGAAACTGGTGTGGAAGCGGAGGAGAGGATTTGGAGTGTTTTAACTGAAATGTGTGACAGGCTTTTGCAAAGGAAGAAGAAAGAGGAAAGAGAAAACTGGGACTTAACTTCGTAAATTTATCTTTGAAAACATTCACGGGATTGAAAGGTGAGCCCATTTACCCAGTGAGTTACAGTGACAATGCAAGTGACAACTTGATAGGTCTCTGTCGTCAAATATTCCCATGCACATGAGGAGAACATCAACTCCTTCACTCTGAAAGCGTTTTTGTGTGGTTCTTGCTCCGTGCAGTTGTTCTGGGAGATGGATGGATCCTTCTCCCTGCCACAGAGGAGTAACTGCTGCAATTGGTGATGCTAAAGCAGGCACCAGCCACCTCTCCTGCTTCCTCACCAGTGCTGCCTGTATCACACCTCTGCTGGCAGGTTTGTGTCTGGTGCTACCTGAAGTGGAAAGCTCCTGTCCTGCCAGGAGAGCGGTTTAACCCTGCGCTTAATGGGATCACTGTTAATCCTCCTCTGGCTGCCTCTGTCTCCAGTGATGGATGAAGATGAGGTGAGCTGCGGGGCTCGTCATGGTGCTGAGCTGCCGTAAGCCACAGCGCACCCCTGTCAGCAGTGATCTCCTGTTGCCCCAAGTGCAGGGGCACATAAGCCCCAGCATTCCCAGGGCCCCATTGCCCGGGGACGATGGCCACGTGCAAAGAACCTTTAGCAGAAAATGGACTTTTTTCTTCCCTCTGAATCTTCTGGCTTTCCTGAGAGCATTGGTGGCATTTCTCACCAAAAGGCTCTTCCATTGCACTGGTCCAGGATGTATGGAGCCCACTGTACAGTCTTAGTTAAGCGGAGTTACCTTTACCTTGTGGGAGATCACCACTGCCTGGGCATCTGTGTCTGTATTGTGTCCCTCAGTGTGGCATCTGTGTTTAAAACTGACCCCTCTAGTTTGTCTGCCATAGGAAGTCATTTTAATTGTATCTGTAATCAGGGTGTCGGGTCCTCCAGTGCCTCTGAGGCTTCCAGAAAAATAAAGGACCTTGATTAATGCAATCACAACAGCGAGCGAGCTAGGACTTTGTAACTGCAGGGAGCCTTGACATTGTCTGCTGAATATGTTGAGGGCAAATTATCCACAGCATATTATTTTGATCACTTCCTTCATTATTTGGTCTTAATCCTAACTTGATACCTTAGGCTAGATGATAAAATTCTCCCATTGCAAACAGATTACACTGCCCACTCTGAGGGTTTCCGTTGCTCTTGCCAATGTGGTTTCCTGGAGGTGGGCTTCTCCTCCTGCCCTTCCAAACCATGTAGTTTTCATGGTTCTGATTTTTCTGCAGCTGTTTTTCCATTGAAGGAAAGCAGAAATCAGACCTAACAAATCTGCTTGGTTTTTATCTGAGGCAGCTGTGCTGGGACAGAACCCATCATTCAGATCTGTTACCTTTTACACAACAGAGATAAATTAATTACAGGGCTTTCCCCTGACATCCAGGCTCTTGCCTGCAAATGTTCACATAAAAGATGAATGACAATGAGATTCTCATTACAGGTTGATGAATTAGCCTTTTCACTTCAGTTACAGCAAAGTCTGCTTCATGGTCAACAGCCTTGTTTAGGCCCAGGCATATTTTTTCCTCTCTTTGAATTCAACTCAAACAGTTGCCGTCAAACGACTTCTCCTGGTGCAATCCATTATTTTGCACTGGCCATTACAGTTTTTCACTTTTCCAGGGAATTTGCTGCACTGACTTCCCAGGAAAAATATTAGTCAGCAACAGCATCTTCCTCCTTTTCTTGAGTGCAATGTGTTGCAAACCTAAGGCTGCCTTGAGTAGAAGCCTTTTGTAAAACAAAGAAGGACCAGAAGACATCGCCTCTGCAGTCCTGGGCATGACCCTCCAGTGAGGGACCTACAGCTGCCTCAGCCCCTCTGCTTGCCCGGGGTTTGGTGTCTCAGCAGACAAAGCTGCTGAGACGGGGTGGAGGGGAGGTGGCCCTGTCCCGTGTCCTCTTGCTCCACCTCTGTGGTGTTGGGTGTTTGAGGAGCTTGGAAGCGAGACTGAGCCATGAGGTCTTCAGCTTTATCAAGGGAAAGATGCTCTGAAATCCTGCTCATCTTAATGCAGTGCCTCTTTCCTGTCTCTGTTGTGCTTGCTGCACAGCAGTGTTTTCATTCTGCTGCTGTCTATTTGTTCGTTTTAAGTAGCAAAAGCTTAAAATAACATAAATATTGTCTTTGGCTGGGGTGGATGTGGTGATACAAAGCCAGAAGGGAACTATCCTGCACTAAAGCCAAGCGGGATGACAAGGGCTGCGACAGCCCATGGGTGTCGTGATGGAGCGGGGATGACGCGGCTCCCACAGACATCCTGGTCCCACTAGGCTGTGGGAACCGAGAGCTGCTCCTGCCGACCTGCTCAAGGCTCCCAGTGCTGCCGTTGAGTCCCGGTTCTGGCACATGATGAACGTTTCCTCTTTGGGTGGATGGGGTGAAGCTGTAGGATTCCAAGAGTGGGAAGGCAGCGTGTGCTCAGGTCGTGTGCTGGGTCCTGGGGAGGGCTGAGGTCTGTTGGTCTGACGGTTTGTGTCTCTGACAGCAAATGGTTTTCCTGTGTGATTTGAAAAGCCATTGTCTACACAAAACCAAAGGCAAAATAACCATTCGTGCCAGGTGCTGCTTTATAAAGGAAGAACATTGTGTTTCTTGCTTGTAGTTCTTGGCAGTTTATCATGTTCATTTGCTTGTATCTTTAAGTGTCAACACCTCAAACAATTTTATTGCACCTGCCTGTGGTCAGAGCATTACTAGTGGCAGCTCTGATTGGTGTTTAGGGACAGAAAAAGTCATTTATAATGACCCTAAGTGAAACCATCAAAATATTGGTAGAAAAATAGTAGCCATAGTGTCAAGCTGTCATTATTACGTGGCAGTATTGCCTGTACATCTTTTCTGTGTATCCTAATGCTTCCCAGGCCACACTTCAGTTTGCCAGCTCCTCTTGGTTTTAAGAGGTTCGTGTGCTTTTGGAAGCACAGAAAGGGCAGACAACAGGGGAAGGGGCTCACAAGGCACCGCGGGTGCTGCTGCTGCAGGAATGAGTAATCTCATGTGGGAAATCCCAAATACATCAGATGTAGAAGGGTTGCTGGATGGAATTTCCTGGAGCGGAACTAAGCCCCTTGAGGAGTGGCGCTGGCGTCCTGTCCGCAGCAGGCTGACACTTGACTGGCAGGAGTGATTGAGCTGCTTTGCAGGACATGAAATGTCAATACTATTAATTTTATGGTGCAGCAGTCAAAATGCTTGTAACTGTCAAGGACTCCCCTCAAAGTAACATCATTCTGTCTGTGGTGCTGGAGTGCAGAGAATTTCACTTGCTTGTGCTTAGACTTCTTTATGTAAAATAATAGTAATAATAATTTTCTTAACAGAGTGCTTTCAAAGGCAGTTTCTGACATTTATCAAAACTGGAAGTTTTTACTGAGATAGAAATTACATCAGAAAATTGTTTCCTTCAAAAAGCACATAAAATATTTTAAGTGTATCCAAATTATCACTTACATCTGTTACCTAAATTATTCCTGACCATGGCAAAATCAGACCTAGAAGGGCATCGTAAATGGATCGAGTGAGGCCATCTGCCCCGTCACCCTTGGTTTTTATTTGGTGGTGGTGCACTGCATGGTCCTCTGCAGGCTGGGTTTGGAAACACTGGGTTTGAGAAGCCGATGGCCAGGGCTAAGGCCAAGGAGAAGGAAAACTGAATTCCCTGAAGTTGAGCCACTGAGCCCTGGGCAGTGTTTCCTCTTCCCTCCCAAAGACTATAAACACAGTAAAATTGGTGAACATTTATTTAGTTCAACACATTTATCTCTTCTGTATTTGGGGATCTGCTGTGCTTGTTTATTTGCAAGCCCTGGAGAATTGAGATTTAGTGGCACCAATGTTAATTAGAAGTCAATTTTGGTAATCGCTCGAGAAGTGCTTGTATTCCCATCCAGACGTGGAATGAAATCACACCGTGTCACTCTGACAGCCAGGCTCCACGATGCAATTACCATCCTCACGCAGAATATTCAAAGTAATTCCCTGGAGTGCAGTGTAAGGGGAAAAACCACCACAGCAGACACTGTAATTTGCTGTTGGACTTTACACAAAGTGGGAAATGAGCAGAACTTCATAAACATCTTATTTTATGTGAGTCTCGCTGACATGAGGAGCGACGGGCGCTGGTGCAGCTGTGCGGAGGAGCCTGGCCCCGGGACACGCTGGTGTGTGGTTATCCACATATCCTGGACCAGGAGCATTTCAGGCCAGGCACGGACTGCAGGACACTTCTCCTCTGGGTCTTTCCGCTGCAGCATGTCCTGAAGCCCATGATATGGTTAATATCTGCAAAGCCTGCGATTTCATTGTTTGATATAATTTTATTCAATAAAGCTGCCTCATTGCATAAAGGTCTTGGTATTTAATATTTAATAGCATAAATCCCACGTGAGTCCTAGGCAGAGGATGGAAATTACATTTTAAATTAAGGAGTGCTCAAAGCCTGCTCTTGTTTCTTTCTGCACTGAAAGGCCAACAGCCATTTTCAAGCACAATACAGCTTCCAGAGCTGGTGTTTGGGTTCTCTCTCAAAATGGCAAGTTGTCCTCAAAAGATCTGTGGTATTAACTCTTCATGTGCTGAAACAGAGCAGGTGGGAAGCCCTCTCCTGGTGGCATTGGTGATGTGAAGATGCTGGTCCAAGCCCTGCAGCCGGGGTTTTCCCCCAGAGCCACGCTGCACAGGGGATGGCACCGGGCACTGTGCGATGTGGTGCTGTGAGACACAGCCCATTGCAGAGGTGCCAGTTACTGCCACACAAGGAGCTCATCAGTAGGATATTGGTGTGGCCGGGGTCCCGGCCCAGGGGCCTGGGCAGAGTCAGGCACCTTCCTGGTGGGGTCTCGGCAGGAGCAAGGGTCCCCGGCTCCCTCGGTGGTGGTTATCCTCGCACTGCCCTCCTAGGGATGGGAGCAGCCAGCTCGGCCTCATGCCCCACCAGTGGTTTTGAGCAGGTGACTCTTGCTGAAGGCCTAGGGAGCGCCTGGGACTGTGGCTTTTGAGTAACACGGTCCAGCTGTGCAGCGAACGTTCAGCCACTACAAGCATTTTAACGTACGTGATTCTGGTGGAGATGCTCAGCTTGCTCTGTTCTGGGGAACAGGTCAAACATCAGTGTTGAGGTCTGCTGTGTGTTCTGGAAACACAGGTCAGCATTTTTCTGTCTCCTCTCTAGGTGAGGGCAGTTGCCTCCAGCTGGGTGGTGAGCTGTGCCCTGGTCATTTCAGCACGACGCTGGGATCCACACAGTCATTTATTGCTCCTGACCCTGGAGAGTCACTCATCAAAGCCATACACTTACAAATTAAACAAATGCTATTTTGAAGCCTAGTCTGGCAAACACTGAGCAGCCAGCTTGGTACTTACAGCTAGGATTATCCCAAGTGCCTTCAAGACCCCTTCCTGAGTAAGCTTTATTTATATACGTGAATAACTGTTTGTGTCCAGGCCAGGCAGAATTCCTCCTCTTAGTCTCGGAGGCAGGGAGGCGAGGCAGGACTGGCTGTACTCTTTCTGTGCTGCTTTGAAAGCCTGAAATGCTCCAAAAGGAAGGTCAGACAAAGTGGTTTTTCACATTAATTCCTTTGAGTGGCATTTAGATTTAGACTTCACCAACCGTGCTACGGACTCTTGTTACAAAGCAGTTGGTGCTGGGAAGTTTTGCCCTTACACGGTTTGTAGCTCTGGTGCTACGGAGACCTTTTAAGAGCACGGGAGCTGCTGGGGGGAATTACCTTGATGGACCCTGGGGCCTCTTTCTGCTGTGGCTCTGCCGCCCCCTCCAGCAGTGGGCAGTCAACCACACGGTGCTCCTGCTCCACAGGCGCTGGCGGGTTTGCTGCCAGCAGGTTACGGCACCGGCGAGCTCATGGACGGGAACCCTTGGAAAAGCAACGGGATGCAGTGGTGGGAGAGCAAAGCTGCAGCGAAGGCCGGGGCACGTGCAGGACGTTCTGCTGCAGCAAAGGCCCCTCTGCCCCTTTCCCAAACCCCTCCAGAGCTGGGGACATTGGTCTAAAGTGTCCTTCCTGGGAAAATCACTGTGAAGCACTACTGATGATTATAGCTGTGGCTGCAGAATGCTCATCTTGCAAACACTTCATGTAGCAAAGTGATGGTAATTTCTTTACTTTCTCTCTGATGAGTTTTAGCACAAATTATTTCCTTTTTGCTCCGGCTGGGATAAGGTTTGAGATGGAATCTGTACCTCATTTTTTTCTTCTTGAAACATAGCAGCCAGGAATGTGTCCAACTTGTCACACAGTTTATAGACCCACGCCACAGCTAGCAATAGGCAGTGTCCCCAAGATGTAATTTCCTACAGCCGCAGTGAAATTGGTGTATAAATACATATACATATATATAACATTTCTGATTATGTAATTCCACCATCTGCTGCTTAACATAAACAGTGCTCGTGTTCCACCTCAGCTCCTTTGCTCCCCAAAGGAGTCAATACGTGTGCAGCACGGGGCACCTGAGGAGGGGGAACTGTACCTTTTGTTCTCTGACTGCTCCGTCCTTCAGGGGAGGGTAGGGGTGCAGAACTTGCACCATGTATTGTACCATTGCCCATTCATTTCCCACTTACTGTCTTTGTTCTTACATGGGCAGACCAGGCAGATTGTGTTTACTTTGAGAAGCAACTTTGCTGCAGGGTCAAGTGGAAAGAGGAGATTGGCAGGAAAGGAGCAAATCTTCCTTAAACAAAAATGCCTGCAATAATTAGCGAATGTGGCAAGGAAGAGCTGATAAACAAGGGAAAGGTGAGAAGCGAGAGGGAGGCTGCAGGGCATTTAATTAGGATGGTAAATGAAAAGCAGACCAGAATTTCTGCAAGCAGTCGGCAGATGGAGGGTATTCTGGGCCATGGCATTTGTTCAAGCAGTGACTGAAAGCGAGAAATGCATGGATTTGGGACCAGTTCTGGAAGGAATTTGTTCATTGTCAGAAGCAAGCCCTGAGGAAGGCAAGGCAGCACTTGTGGGGTTTTGCTTGCACTTGTGTTTCTGTTGTGGTGTTTGGGGAGCCTAAACACAGGCAGATCTGCTTTCAAACCTGGAGACCCCACACCCGGCCCTGCTCTTCACTCACAGGTGCCAGCACAGATTGAATGAACCTGCAGTGCAGCACACGTGGGGTCCAGCCTGGATCCTGCTTGGAGCTGAGCCCTGCTGAGGGTCATTCCCTGCTACCTGCACCCCTGGAGCCTCCGGGTGCTCTGCTGGGGCCTCGGCTCCTCCGTGGCCCCGCAGCTGTGATGCAGCTCTGGAGGCTGAGCGGAGCTCAAGTGGGTTCAATCTGGGGTAATTGGTTCAGGTGGGGCAGGAGGTGGATAAAAGGTGGGGGGTGACTCGCCCTTGGCCTTTGTGCTGGGTTCTGTGGCTGCGGGAGGTCTGGGTGACTGCAGCTGGAAGCTGGGTGTGTATTGATGGGGGCTCTGCTTCAGAATAGAGGGGTGACATCAGCTAAAGCTCCCCTGAAGGCCCTAGAAGGGCTCAGCCCTGGACTGCCTCCAGAGCTTTCTTCCTCCTAACCCCAGGAGAAAACCTTCTTTAATGACTGTGCCATCAACTTAATGTATCTTCTTTCCAAGACTGAAACATACTTGACTCTTTGGGGTGGCTGCTTTATAGCTATTGTTAGGGGTTCTGGGGGGAGGAACAGGTTGGAAGTGCTCCATGGAGGCAGGACTGCCTTCCATATGTTCAGCTCTTGGTGGGCTTATTTTTGATGAGGAGCGAGGGACTGATGGATGTTATGAGGAGGTGATGGATTACTCGGTGTGTCTGAGCACTGGGGTTCTCTCACAGCAGGATGGTGGTGATTGATTTTTCTTTATTTATGCCTTTTTTTTTTTCCCTTTCAGACCTGCAGCAGAGGAATTTCCTGATGCCCGATTGCAGCCACAGGTGAGTGTGGCACTGGCTCACTGGGACTGGGACAGGCCCTCGCAACCCCTGTCCCCACTGCATTTTAGAGCGTAATGGCTTGCTGAGGACGTGCTGTCAGGATGATGGAGACGGTGAGATTATTAGATCAGGACAGCTTCTACTTGCTAAATTGCTTTGATCTCACAGGAGGCCATATTAGCTCATGTTGGCCACCCCTTTGTAGGGGTTAGAGGAGAAAGCAAAGTAACAGAGCAAGGAGTGGGACTGCAAAAATGCAGCAGTGTTTGCTTTCCTGAGGAGCTGGGGCAGAGCCGGGGAAGGAAGGTGGGAATCGCACCTCAGTTTGCTGATGCTGCTGGCACGGTGCTGGTCAGAGAGGGGCAGAAGATGGGTTTAATTGGTCCCAGTGCATGCTGGTTCCAGAGCACTGTTACTGGCTTTGGTGTGTGTGAAGCACAGCATGTCTGGTGTCTTGTCTCTTGCTGGCCATGGAAATGAAGTTATTCTGTGTCAGGCTGCTCTTTGCTGTACTCTGTTATGTGGGCTTATATCCCACACCAGGGAGAAGAGGGCTGCATCATGGGGGCTGGCACTTGGATCTCAACTTGAGTGTCTGTTTCTCTGGAAACTAGACTGCAGTTGCAATTTATATAAAATTGTTCTTTTCCAAAAGAAATGATGAAGCTGGTTTGGATTAATTACAGTCGTTCAAGTGTCTTTGGCGTGACAGTGTGACTTGAAATCCCATGCACTCCATTTGTTGTTAGCTGGGAAGCTGAGGGGGGTGGAAATATCGAAAGTAGCAGAAATTAGGGAGGAAAGTACTGAAAAGGGAACAAAGCAAAACAGGAGAAGGGGAAAGATGTGCTTGAGGAGCAACCACTACAGTGAATGCAGCTGTCCTCTGACAGCATCCATTATGAGTGGGAAGGCATGTACCACCATTCCCAAAATGAAGTAGGAAATGGTCTGTGAGCTATTGGTGATTTCTGTTGTGTTTATTAGTTGCTTGCTGAATTGTATTCTCCTGTTGGATGTCACAGCAAAAAGGATGGTAGGAAGGGCTGTAATGTAGTTGTGAGCATCTAAGACGTGATTGCTGTGCTGCTACATAAGCAGGGTTTGCTGGAATAGAGAAGTGCAGATGAACTGCTGGCACTCGGGATGTGTCCCATCGGGATGATGAAGGACATGCAAAAGCACAGTGACTTGGTGGATGTTTTTATCCAGCTTAGACTTGGTGTGTGCTGAAGCCTTCCAGTCTGGTTTCCCTGAAATCCAGTGTGATTTCCACCAAGTCACTGTGCTTTTGAGAAAAAAGGTTTTCTGAGTTGCCCATAATGTCTCTGTCAGTAGGTCCAGCCATACTGTCCCGTCTCTTCCTTCTCCCTAGCGTCTATGCAGTTAACAAAAACCAAACCCAGACAATCCACAAACCCCACAAAACTCCACCAAAAATAAATTACACAGCACTGAGTAACCTTCTAGAACGAGACTGGTGCTAATCAAGCTGAATTTATTAAAGAGATCTTTGCGGCCAAATGAGCTGATTACCAGTAAGAAGAAACTCAGTTTATTATCTGATTTTTAAAAGCTTGAATAATTTTAGCCATTGCCTTTATTGTCAGCCAAAGAACTATTTCAATTATTATCTCTAATAACTTTGGAGGACATCTTTAAAGTTCTTTTCCATGAATCCTACTTCAAATGCTACTGCAGAGATGAAAGGAACAAGCTTAACTCAATGAATAACTGATAAACCAGAAATATCATTGCCTTGCCTCGAAACATCACTGATCAGAGCTCGTCCTGTGCATACAATCACAGTGTGTGCTATCTCTGGCCTTTATTGGGAGCGAAGCTCTTTTATGATATTCTGTCATTTATGACAGTTCCTCCAGAGAGTTCATTAGGATGAACATTAATGTGGCTGAATCTAGGAAACTGCTTTCCCTGACATAATGCCAACATACATTACAGCGCGGTGCCGGTGCGGTGGGGGAGCTTTATGGTTGTTTAATGCGTGTGTGTGTTGCAAACTGCATCACTTTTACCTCCCTCTGTAAAGCAGTATCCTGTTCTCTGGATTGCCACCATGATAAATGCGTGCAATGGGGAGCCTGAACAGCTGTTTTGTTCAGCAGTTAACTGTGATGATTATGTATTCATAGGGTAGAGTTTCCAGCACTGGAGAGCTGCGATCAATCTACACTGTGCTTCAGACCATCCGAGGGAGCACTTGGGTTTCCCCCTCCTTTCCTGGTGTTTCTTAGCATTCCCTGTACATAAAAATCTGTATTAGGAGTTAAGGCTGTGCCCAGGAGCCTGCCGCCAGTGTGGGCATTGTCTCTGTTAGCCAGAATGAGCCACATCCGCTGATGCGGAGCAGAGCCAGATCCCCTCTGTCTGTCAGCAGCTGCTGGCCCCAGCACTGGGATGGATGGGATCTGAGGAATCCAAGTCAGGAAACAGCTGACAGGCAGGAGTGTGAGCTGGGCTCAGTGTGAGATGAACTTGAAGCTCCAGGAGCATGCCCTCAAGATTTATAAAGTTTGGATCAAAAAGCAAGCTGTTCTGAACTGCTGATGGCTGCTGAGAAGCTGGGATCCTGATACCTGTGCGGTGGGAGGAGATCTAGTGCAGCAAGTCACGTAGGGCTGCCTGAGAAATGGGATTGGAACGTGGAAGAGGGAGAGAAAACTGATGAAACCTGCTGCGAGGTGTGAACCTGGGGCAGTGGGACCATCCCTGACCGAGATCACAGACAGCTTGTGAGGACAGGCCCTGCTTTGAAGCGATTGTGATTTGAAGGGAGGCCAAGCAGCTAGGAAACTGGAATGTTAATAGATGTGAAAGTGAGAACCAGGGAGATGTGGCTCTTCTGCCTGTGCTGGGCAGAGCTGGGAGCCAGAGACTGCCTTTGCTTTGTCCCAGGGCATCTCCTAACATCTCCCTGTGAGCCAAGGTAACAGCTGACTGCTTACAGTTCCTTTCAGGTCTGATGTCAAGAAGAGGCAGCCAGGTTATGACTCTATTCTTAAAAATTGGGAAGATCGGTCTAGGACTGTGGAGAGGTTTCCAAGTGGTTTTTAACAGGTAGTTAGTTCCTTGAACAGCCTGGGTTGGTATCCCATACAGCTGATGAATATGCCGGAGTGACTGGATTGATTGATGGTAACTTCAGGACGTGACTGGGAGTTCAGTTCAATTTTGAATGTTTAGACAAACAGTTTAGAGAGTTGGGTTTGTGGGGGTTTGCAGCCTTGAAATGTTCCAAACTGGAACAAAACAGCAAACCCCCAGATTTACTGGGCTGTTAATGTTTCTAAACGATGTTGCTTTGCTGCAGCAAAATCATTCTGTTTGACTAAATCAGTGCCTCATTCGATTGTATTTTACATAATATTGGTATCTGTACAGCACATGGTACTATTTTGTACCAGTTTGTGTTCTCTAATGGTCTGAATGATAACTAACAGCACAACTTCAAAGTAAGAAGCTGTTTCAAAGACAACCCCCTCTGGCTCTCCTGTTCGATAAAGTCAAACCAGAACCATTTGACAGACTCAAGGTTCTGTGTTTTGAGGGTTTTTTCAGAACACATTTTTTTTCATCAGCAGTAGCCAGAGTCTTGTTTCCAGCCAGACATCCCTTTCCAGCAGAAAATCATTGCTTTTCATGGCAGATGAGCTGTGGGTTCCCTGTTCCAGTGCTGGCACAGGGGCTGTGTTGGTTCTGGTGCACATGGTGTCCCGGCAAGCGCAGCCCAGCATAGCCATAGCTGTGCTGGGTGTCCTGCATCCGGGGCAGTGGCTGTCCCTGTGCAGTGGAGAATGTCCTCAGCATTGGGATAGCGGCTCATGCCTGTGCCAGTGCCCGGCAGCGGTGGCACTGGGGACACTCATGTGGTTCACATGCTCTGTGCCACACTGGAAGGAGGAGGTAGGTAGAGCCCTATGTTCCAGTGCCAGTGCTGTCTGCAGCCTGAGCCTGCTGCTCGCTGCCCCTACAGTCCCCTGGGGTGGGAAAGAGGGATAAAGAGGGGAAAGAAAAGCATAAAGAAAGGGTATCAGTTAATTGGTGAAAGCATCTCTCTGGCTGACTCTATTCACTTTGACAAGAGCCTCCCCTTCCTCCCCAGAGTGCTCTGGCAAGTGAAACTCTCGCAAATAAAGCGGAGGCTTAGCATGCATAATTTAGTGATGCCAGAGCCTTCTGCACGTCTCATCACAAACTTGCATTCAGGGAGTGCTAACACAACCCCTTTGTGGACAGGGATTTCTGTGTGTTTCTTGGTTTTTTTGTTTAGATTTGGACATCAGACCCCTGCCAGGAATTAGAAATTGACCACTGGGAAGCTTGTTAGCAGGGCTAATGCTTAACAGACACATCCATTCATACAGGCACACATGTAAAATAAAGAAATGTTTGTGAATTCTTGAGTGGGTTGACTTTGAAGGAGAGTATGAATAAATAATGGCAGATTCCGCTTTCCTTGAATTCACACTTTTCACCCATAAGTCATAAAAACAAACTTGATGCTAGAGAAAATAGCTCAAGGGGAGCAGGAGGGGGAAAAAAGACAGACAGCTCTTTCATTCTAAGGAGGAAAAAGAAGTTCTGTGTCTGGATGAGGTGTTTGAGTGGAAAAAGCCATAACAGTAACTTGTGTCTATCCCCATCAGGTAGATGTTTCATGCAAGGAGGAAGACAAAAAATGATTAAAACTAGTGTTAATATTTACTTGGACTAACAGAATGTTGTGCAACAACACCTGAATTAAAACCAGGATTGTAATTAGTAGGTGGTTCATCTTGTTCTAACAATGCAGAGTAATTAATTCTTCTTTTTCATGCCACAAATAGTAATTAAAGAGAAATATTACACAGCTGCACCTGGGTTTCATTATACAGTTGCCACAGTGAGTAAACCAACTCTTTTACTGATGTGAGCAGCCGTAAGTCTGAAAACTGAGTGAAGAGCATGAAAACCCCTGCGAGGTTCCCCAGAGACATGCAAGAAATGGAATTTATTAAAGCGTATGGTGGCACATACTGATCACCAGCAGCTCCTCTGCTGGCTCCGAGCCCCAGTTTCTCTTTGGCTTTCAGCTTTTGTGGGTGCTCTCACCTTGGCTGATTATTCCTCCCCTTCCTTTAGTAAATCTCTTGTGACAGGGAGTCAGCGTGACACTGCATAAACACCGACTGTTGCCTGTTGTTTCCCATCCACCTTTCTCGGTGCTTTCACTTGATAAGGTATCCTTTTTATTTTAATGGCAGCATGGAGATGGCTTCTTTCTTGTGTCCACGCTTATTTGTGGGGGGCAGTGGGAGAAGTGAGGAGCAGGTTCAGGTTACTGCCTTCTCCAGAACAGCCGGTGCTTCGCAGCAGCAAGTAACAGAAAGGTATTCAAGGGCAGAGCAATCATAGTCAAAAATGTGTTGTTTGTTATGATGAAAAGAGCTTTAAAGTTGGAGATTTGGAGAGTTGAAAGTGCAAAAGGTGAACTTCTGAAGGAGGTTATCACTGGGGATGGGGCAGGTGCCTTTCAGCATGTATGAAATATTCCCTTGAAAGTTAGTTTGACAGCAAGGGTAGGGGAAAACAACTCTTGTTTTAAATAAGAGCTATGAGTAGAAGTGTTTGTGTATTGGGTGGGTGACCATGCACTTGCTTTGAAAGAATATGGAAGATGTTGTTTCAGCAGGTGCCAACATGTGAGCGTTGGTCTGTGAGCCAGCCTTCCTGGCCAAGCCTCCTCAGTGCCTGCGGATGCTCTCCCTGATTTGTCCTTATCTCCAGGAGTGTTAATGGTATTCTGGGGAGTTACTAAAATGGGAAGAGTCTCCTCGTGTCTCACAGCCCCATTGTACCAATTGCAGCACAAGTAACAAAAGAGCTAAGCCCTGAGCGAGCCCGTGGTCCTGGGCTCAGTCAACTCAGATGTGAGGGAAGGAGGAAAATAACATTAGAGGCAAGTGCAGCTGCAGCTCCTCTGCGGGGGAAAGTGGGTCAGTGTGAAGCAACGAACAGCCACAACAAAAACAGATAAACAGAAGAAAGAGAAGATGGGAATAGGATAAAAACTGGTTTAACACATCCCATCTGAACACTGGTGATGGTGCCAGGAGCACTCTGTGTGTCCCTGGGAAATGCTTACCTGATTTATTATTTACCAACAAATCCCAGTCAGTCAAGTGCAGCCTGGTCCCCCACCCTGATGTGTGTTACTGCGATGCAAACCTCATCATTTGTTGAGAAAGGCTGATGCTGGAATGGTTTGCCTTAGGAAAAACCCATTCCCATTACATGGAATGGCTGTTCCCTCAGCAAAAAAAGTGGGCACGGGGAGAGGCACCAGCCAGAGCCTTCAGGCCACAGCATGGGGAGGGCTGGTCTCTTCTGCAGGCTCCTTTTTTCCTACCCTTCCCTTTGGTGGGAAGACAAAAGGGTGGTGGATCCTGTGGTGGCATCCCCAGGATGCCGGGTGTTGGGGAGTTCTGGGTTTGCCCATGCAGTAATCCCATTGAGCAATTTTTTACATATAAGCTTTGAAGATCAAAGGGCAATTCTGTTATCACACAGCACTTTGGTACCCGAGATCTCCATGCTTTGTAAAGAGGACAGGGATGTGCGCTGTGCCCTACAGCAGAGGCCTGGGGAGCTGGGTTAATGTGGAAAGCCACAGTGCAGACCTGAGGTCAGATGGGGCATGGAGGATGTCCACATGGCATCGAAGGATTTGGTTTGCCTGGATTTCCACATTTAACTTGCCTCTCCTGGTTTCCTGGCTTCTGTGGGTTTGTCCTTGCACATTTGTCTCCTAGTTTTATACTTGTCCTCAGTAACCTGACCTAGTTTCCACTTTTTGCGTACTTACTCCCTATGGCACAGCCCAGGGTCCGCAAGACATCAAAGATGGTGCATATCCTCTTCCAAATGTGTCGTGAAATGAGTGTCTGGAGGCGAATGATAATTTCCACAAAGACCATGAAAGGTTGAGCAAATCCCTGCTTCAGATGGCAGCAACCCCCACTCTGCAATAATTGCTCTCTTTGACTACTCTGCACCAGCTTCGGTGGCTTCTGCTCCTGTAGCCTTTCTGAATCGCTTGCCAGTGGTCACAGTGTGTCTGATGCCGTTGTTATTTCAGCAAGGGGAGGATGAGACACTTGTGTTTGTGTGCAGCGGGTGTCTGCTGGTGGCAGCAGCCTGCGGTGGGTATGTGCTGCTCCAGCTTTGTCCCTGTCCGATGGGCACAGAGTGGGGATCCTGCAGGAGGAGAGGTGGGTGCAGAGCCCTCCATGCACCCCTGCCCAACATGAAACACATTTTAATGGCTGGGTCCAGAGGGGCGATGTTAAGGGTCAAATGAGTGACAAGAAATCTAATTCCATTGGCAGACTCTTTGCATATCTGCTGTTATTTAGAAAAAAACAGCCCAAGGAGAGATTCTCCATCCTGAAGCAGTTACATGTTTCATCTATCGAGAGAAAACCTGGTGTGCAAGAGCATGTCAGTAACTTTGATCTGTGGGTAGCTCTGAGCCTGGCAAAAGAGACTCTATTAAAAAACCAAAAAGGCAAAGATGTGCATCACTGGCTGCTTCACATCCTCTTCTGCGGGTCCCTGCTCCTTAGGAGAGAAAACACGTTGTGTAACGTACTTCAAGCTATCACAGTTAAAGCTAAGTGCAATACCTCTAGTGTCATGCTGCTGTGTGTAATTTGGATGCTCTGCATCTCCTAGTCAGTACTTAGGATGGCTCCGTGTGAAGTCAGGCTGAGGACTGGAGAGGTGACTGCAACTCCTGCAGCTTTTTTTCTTTTCTTGTTAGTTTAAGTATTTTCCTGCCAGAAAATGCCGTGGAGCGAATGGCTGCGGTGCTGGGGCAGTTCTGGCTCTGTGGATGCGGAGCGGCTCCATCTTATCAGAGGGGAGATGTCATTAGGGAAATATTGAGGGTTTTTCTTTTAATTAAAGGAGGTCTCACACTTGGTCAAGCTCCAGCTGCTGGTTCCCAGCTGCCATTGTGGTGTTTGTTTAATGAGGAGCAGAATTATCTGCACGACTGGAGAGCTGTCAGAAGGGCTCTGCCAGCACCGGCAGGGCAAGAGCTGTCCCTGGGGTAGATCAGCATCGCTGCCAGGGCAATCCTGCACCTTCCACTGCCTGAGGGTAGGTTAGAGAGCGGGAGAGGGCAGCAGCAGTCCTGGTCTATGGAATGTCTTCCTGGGCTCCGAGCTGCCAGTTAAACATTGCTAATGGTGCTGATGTCTGCCCCAGACCTCTTCCTGTCCAAGGTGCACTGTTCACCTCACTTCCACTTCTCAAGACAAACCCCAGCCCCAGACGTGCTCTGCTGTGCTTCACACTTGTGCCATAGTTTGTGCTCAACTTTTTGCTTTTACCAAATTAATTCTTAGGGGTTTTTCTTGCCCATCTTCTGGGGAACTAAATCGATGTGAATTACCAGTCATGTTCCTGTATGTTTGATTGATTTGTAGACATTAAGGTTCCCATCAAAAATGTATGCGTTATGACCAACTGTAATTCAGTTAATCAGAAAGATAGACATCGTTATATTGGCTTAGCAAATTGGTATTATGGAGGGGAAAAATCCCCTGATGGAGATAAAGCAGTTCTCAGACACTAGTCATCATCTTGCTGACCTTCAAATGAGTTTGGAGTTGTAGCCTATTATCAGCCCAGCATGAACAAAATATCAAAGACTTCTCTTAGCATCAAACGGAATTAATGATTATTTAGCAAGGAACAATATAAGGAATTTTTTTCTTTATAGGACATAAGAATGAGTGGTTTGTGAAATAAAGATTAGAATTAGAAAAATCATTGTAGTTTGTTCTAATACGTTTATGATTTTAAAAACCCAGCTTTCAACCTTCTCTTTCATGATGCACATGCACAAAGCAAGCAGTTGGCTGTAGTGGTGACTATGCGATGAAACACACCAGAGGCGGGTGACCTGAACAATGCCCCCCTCCTGCCACCCTGGCTCATTGGGCTGCGAGGCAGAGGCTCTGTGGGGGGATGAAGTCTCGGGAGCTCCGTGGCCTGTGCTTTAGCACCGGGACTGGCTGCTCAGCATCGGGTGAAGCCGTGCTTAGAAGCGGCGATGCCACAGCCGTTGGAAGCTTGTCATAGCACTTCCCGCTTGAGCAGGGCCAGGTGTCGGGTACTAGCAGAGGTTTGTGCCCCAGTGAGCAGGAACTCGGAGCTGTTTTCACTAAACATGCATCGCACACTAGCAGCAGCATGGACGTAGGGCTCAGAATTCCCTGCCATACAGCAGTGTAAATCCCTTCCATACATCATAAAATGAGAGATTTGGCTCAAGGAGTAGTGGTGAAATGAGCCAATGTGGAGTGATGAGTAGTGGGTTACAGTGCTCAAAATGTGGGTCAGTTTTTGGTGTAGTGGGTGGGGAGAGAAGTGTCTGTCTGTGTATATGTGTCCGCATGTAAAGGGTGATGCTTGGCAGAGCAGCTTTGGGACTGACCTGAGGTGATCCCCCATAATCTTCTTCATTTTTTTACTGGATCAACAAAATGGAAAATTGATGAGTCTAACACCCATTTTTAACTTGTGTCTGAGCAGAATGCTGGATCCACTTGATAATACAGTTGATGCATTGAGTTTGCATAGACGCTCAGTCTCTGATGTCTGAATGTATAGTTTGACTTGAAGCCCTCTCCAATAAATTCAAGGCACTAAACCTATAATAGGACCACAGAGCAACCTCCAGTTTCTTGAACTAAAACTTATGTTTTCAGAGATTTTTGGAAGGTATCGATCTTTGGCGTGTTTAATGATCATTATTAAGCTCAGAATTATGTAGGGGGAAAAATGGGAACCAGAAGGGCCGTTTAGAGGCACAGGAATTTAAGCATAATCCTTTATAAATGCCAGAGTGCTAGAAACAGCACAGCAGCGAGAGCCAGGACCCCTGGAGGCTGCCTCCTCCCTTGAGGAGGTTTCAATGCCTGGAAAGGTATCAACCCATTAAAAAATCTCATAACAGAAGGTGAAAAATGTGGTGAAAATCTGACCTGTTAATAAAGGATTTAGTCAAACATTTATGTAAATATTTATTCTGCACTGTACCATTAGCTTTTCCAGTTAATCTGCTTTCTCTGCTAATGGCTCTGAGCAAAATACCTTCCCAGAGTAGTTTACAATAAAAATTAGTGCTGTATCTGGCCTATTACTCTTCTTCCATGAATGATTAAAAAGGGATAGATGCAAAAATTGATTTCCGAGTGGGCTTTTTTCCCCTGACCACTGATGCTTCTTTTCTCTATGGAGAGCAAAGCAATTAAAAGGCAGCAGGAATGGCTGTTTCTGGGAAGTCTGCTGGGGTTGCTTCTCATTTTGCAGGGTGACTTTTGTTTGCAAATGGGAAAATCTTAAGAATTTAAAATGTCACTTAGAGCATCTGCAGTTGCCCCGTGGAAGAGTTTGCTCACCTGTCAGCCTTTATAAGCGTATCAGCATGGATTTCTCTTACTCCTGGGAAATCTTGTCCAATTCTTACACGTTCCAGAGTTGCTGGCAGAGGGGCAGCCTCAGTTTAAACACAAAAATGTGCTATTGCATGTGACACTTTTCACAAACATTGTGCTTGGAGTATTTTGAATATTGAACACAATCGATGTGCCCTTCAGCACAGGGGATAAACCCGGCTCATGCCGTGTGCAGTTATTGCCAGCAGAGCAGCTCCAGGCTTCTGTGTTTCAGTAAGATGCTGCTGATTCACTTTGCATGTGAGGAGGAGCTGCAGTAGTTGGACACAGTGTGGCCTGTGCTCAGATGCCGTAGAAAGCAAATATTAACAGCCCTTCTGGTCTGTGAACAGCTTAGAACAAGGCTGAAGATTAAACCTACCTGGGGCCAGTGTTAAAACCCCCTTTGTCTTCCAGATCCGACCCAGCTGCAACCACTGGTTGAATGGGGTAAATGTTTTTAGAAGTGCTGAGGTTTAAACCCGTGCACCACAGAGCTCTCAGGGACCTGTTCCACAGTCACCCAGCATCGGCTGTGCTGCAGTGACCGAGCCTGGGCTTCCCTACGGACGCCCCTGCAGACACAGTGGTGTTCAGTGGGACCTGCCTGTCTTGCAGGCTCGATCCGCAGATCTTACAGGGAGGATACGCACTAAAATCAAAGGCTGGGCTGCAGCCGTCGGTCGCTGGAAGCGAGCGCCTGTGTCTGGCTGCAGGAGGTGCCCGTCCGTGCTTGGTGGAGGCACCGCGGAGGAGCCGGATAAACGCGTAACTTAGCAACAGGGAGCGACCGGAGCGGGTTTGCAGCGAGCAGTCAGAGCCCGGGCTGCCGCTCATCCCTGCCCGAGCGAGCACCTCGGTCTGCGGAGCTGGGCCCCGCGGCCCTGGGGCGCCGGCAGCCTTCCCTGGCTCCTGCTTCCCCGGACTCCTTCAGCCTGTTCACTTTCCCCTGGGTCTGATAACAGCCATTGTGTCCATTTCCTGCCAGAGGGACCCCATCGTGAACAAAACCTCCGTGCTATTACCCACCTCTTTCTCAAAGTGATAAACAGTGCGTTGAGCCCGCAGCATTGTGCCATATGTCTGCCTGAATTCTTGTAACAGATGTGCTGAGGCTTAGGAAAACTTATTTTAGATAAGCCAAATAATCTTTTCAATTATCTTTTGCTGAAAATATTGTATTTTTGTAGGCATTCAAGAGCGTTATGGCATAAAATACCAGCCTAATTATCATTATCTTCTCTATTATGTTTGCTGAAATATTTTTTGGAGTTGTCAAATATGTGTCTATTTTGTGATTTGGGAAGGAGTCTTTAGGCAGCTGTGTATTTTGTTTTCAATCGTGTAATTGATCTGTGTATTTGATTGCAAGAAGACTGCAAGCACAAGGACAGGCTGGGGGAGGCGGGATGGAGAGCAGCCCTGAGGAGGGCCAGACAATGCCGGATGCAGTGTCCCACATCATCCTGGGCTCTGCTTGGAGTCAAGCCCGTGACTAGTGAGCGAGGCTGTGCCCTTGCTCCAAAGCGTGTGTGTGGTTTGGACCCCTTTGGGCTGTTTCTGGCGGCACCCAGAGGGGAACACTGAGACGTGTTCTATTCCCACAACTTTGATGCTGAGGTAGAAGATGATGGAAAGTCCCTGCAGCTGCCGGTGCTGCACATCACTGTTCACCTGGAGCTGAGACATTTTATTGCAACAGGGAGCCAGCAGAGGGGATACATTCACAGTTCATCCTCTAGAAGAGCTGTTGTGTGGAGCTGCCTGCAGAGCTGTGCCGGTGCTCCCTGAATAACCCCGGATAGGTGCTGGGAGTGCGTGTGCTCATGGTCGGTGTGGGGGTAAAGCCGCGTGCTTTGAGCACCAGTGTATCCATTTACTTAAATTATCACAAGCCTAATGTCACCGCAGCTACTCCAGTGCGTGTTATTGAGTGCTCCAGCTGAGTAATCTCATTAGAATTTGTCTGGTTTTCACCTCCGGCAGCAGCCATGTACACAGCTCCTGGAAAGGTTATTCACACAATATTGCATGACCTTGATGAAAGGCTAATTTGATAAGAATTCAATTTAAAATTCCATTTGTACTGACAAACCAGGATTTTATTGATGTCACGAATTTCCAGCAGTGGAAGCGACATTAGGAGCGAGACTGCATTGTTTGGAGGCCTGGAGGTGGAAAAGGCAGGGGATTTATAGTGCTGCTTTATCAAAGGGTCAGCGTCCCTCGCAGCAGTTTAGTCTAAATGCGCCAGTAAACTGTTCTTAAGTTTTCTTGCTTTTATTATCGAATTTTTCTTCCTGGTTTGCTTAAAGAGCTCTTTGCGGGTGCAGGGACCAAGCAGTGGCTGGTAACTAAGGTTATTTCCCAGCACATTTCCCGGTGCCTTTTCTGCTTGCCTTTTCACCCTTTGGTCTCTGCAAGGTTGAGACCAGACTGGACAAACAAAGAGCAGGACTTGCTCTCTCTGAAGGGCGAGTTCATGCCCTGAGCCTGCAGTCGAAGCACGACTGTAGCCTAGTGCCACAATGGTTCATTGCCAAGGGTTGTGCTCAGGGAGCCAGGGGAGCACAGGCAAGAAAACTGCAGGTAGCCGGGGCTCTGGGAGTCATCATGGGCAGAAGAAAACAGTGACTGAGAAGAGTCACAGTAGCCTGTCGCTGTTTCTTCCACATCCAGAGAGCTTAGCAGCACTCCAATCTGTTGTTTGTAGAACATGCTTTGTTGTAAGGCAGGGTAGGGGAGCCTGCCTGAAAATGGCACTTGGAAATAGCAGTGCTCCAGCATGGAGGAACATCTGGCGAGGAAGGGTGCTGACATCTGGCACGAGCTCTCCCCAGGTCTGCACACAGCGTGCGTGGCAGCCAGGGTCACCCCTCTGTGCTCCTGTTCCCCCGAGGTCTTCTCTCTTTTCCTTTCTTATTTAAACCCCAGCACAAGGGAGAAGAGGTGGCTCAAAAAGACAACTCCCAGTGGCACAGGGCCATCTTTGTTTGAAAGAAGTGTGCCATTTCCTCCCCTCCACTGAAAGCCCATGGGATCCTGCCAATCCATGACCTTTGAGGTGTCCATCTGTGCCCAGCATGGAACAGAGATCCTTCTGATCCCGAGCATCCTGCTCCTGAGCCAGCCAGGGCAGCTGAGGGGAGGTGCCTGTGCAGAAGGGCTGCAGATGGAGACAGACCCCTCACAAAGGCATGTTCCTGCCTTTTGTTACTCATCTCTCTTGGAATACTCTGGAAATCCCGAACATCAGCTACTTTACTGTTCTTCCACATGTGGCTACTGAACCTTCCCCCTCTGCCTCCAGCTAAGGGTTTCTTGAAGTTTTCAGAAGGAGCTGAGTGTGACCAGGGTTTCCCTGTTCGTGTCTGTCCAGGTTCCAGTGGCTCAGGACTCGCCCCATGGCACAGGCTGGCATTTTCCCCAGACAGAGCAGTAATCCAAGAGGAGTCTGAGGTGAGCGGGGAGGAGCACAGCGATGTCTCTGTCCACATTTACAACTATTAATTTCACTTATCTTCTATTGATTTAAACCTGATCCTCCTGGAGAGGATCTTGGCTCTGAAGCTCTTGATGCACCTTCACTTCTTGCTTTTATCCATTCTAATCACTCACATTGTTTCAGGTATTTGATTTTAAATTGCGCAGTGATTGCCATGGGCTGGCTGGATTTAGAGGTAACTTGCTGAAATACCAAGGGTGTGTGGCAGCTTCCTGGGTTCGATTGCTGAATCCAAGGAGAGCAGACTATATGAACTGGGTTATACCCAGGGATGGTGTAAATCGGTGTAGGTACAGCAGTGCTGGTCTTGGGGGCGTTTAGGCGTGACAGGGGCGCTCCTGCACCAGTTGCCAGTGACCCAGCTCAGCCCCGTGCAGTGTTGGAGGTGGCTGGAGATGGTCCTGAGCAGGGACACGTGTTCCAGGATGTGGCTTCAGCCCCAGAATGATGGTTACTGGCCCCTGTTTATCGCAAGCTGCTCATCAGCATGCGCTGCGGCCACTGCACCCAGAGCATCGCGGCTCTGCAGCGGATCCAATGTTATAATTACTCTTAGTTAGTACCTTGGAAAAATCAAACGTGCTCGGAAAGTAACGATATCCTCTGCAAAGCACCCTGCAGAATGAGAAGCTGGTCTTATCTGACTTAATTTCCTTTTGCTTTGATAGCTTTTGCAATAAATTACTTATTTAATGGATAGCATGAAACATCACACAGTGATGTTTCAAACATTCAAATGCCTTCATCATTTAATACTATTTTCCCTTTTTTTATTATGCCACAGGCGGAATTTGAATTATAATATTTATGCAAATTATGTTTGTATAACCGTGGTTGAAAGACTGTGTGGATCAAATTTTCCAGGAATTTATCTAAATACAAACCTTAAACTTTCCCTTTATCACTGCCACAAATACTTTTCCTCTAAATTTGTCATTTCGGGCACTTCCTATTACAGTCCCCATGAGGCTCAGTATCATTTGTGGCCTCCAAAAAAACACAGGGACTCGGGAGCCGTGGTAGGAAAACCCAGGCACATTTATGTGTGTGGTGCAGAGCCCCAGCACTGTGCTTTAGAGTGTGCATTTCTGAACTGCTTCACAAACCTGGGTTTTGCCCATTGTATTCATCCCAGAAGACACTGTCTGGCTGCGAGGGCCTGGGATGGACTCAGGTCTTCCCTCCCTCTTCAGCCTTTGCTGCAGGGGGATGAGGAAGGCAACAATGGGAAATCAGAGCATTCATTACAGAGCTGCAGTTATTTGTTGCATCTCCCCAGTTCCTTATGTCGCTGTTCTTGCATGTGGGTTTGAACGAGCCCCTGGCCTGGAGCCTGGGGCACTTGCTCAGGCAAAGGTCCCTGAATTCACTTATCAGCGGGACATTAACTCGGGCAGTGAGTGCCCTGCTCACAGTCTGAAAGCGATTCTGTTTGCAGCAGAAGCAGTGGGGTTTTGCTCTGAAATCTTCTATGCTATATATTTCATACCAACTATTAGCAGAGGTTGACATGTGCTGCAGTGATCTTGGAGGGACCTGCTGGTGTGAAGGGAAGACAGAATATTTGCAGCTTCTTGGGGATTGGCAGAGTTTTCAATGTGCTGTGACAACATGAGAGCAGAAGCCCAGAGTCGGACGTTAACTGTTCCCAGCTTCCATCTTCTCTCACAAAAAGTGGTCCATGGGGGCAGAGCTTTGGTGGAGGTGATGCTCCTTGTTGCTGCCCTCCATGGCACAGCCCCGTGTTGTCCTCCTGTGCAGTGGCACTGAGCTGCCCTCATTTTGGGCTCAGATTCCAAAGGAACAGCTCGGGAACCTCCACATCCGTAACAACGGGCTAGGTGTCTTTCCCCTTCTCCTCCTAAATCTGCTTTGAGTGACGCATGTAAATCCTCCGTGCCATGTTAGTGTGTGACCGTGCTCATTAGGAAATGACTCCAGGGTTGTCTAAATGAGAAAAGCAATTAGGCAGATTTGTGGAAGACACAACATGTATTGATTAATGTGAGGATGACACATGCGGAATAATTTTGGATTAAAAGAGAAAGTAAAAATCAAAAGGGAAGAAGAAAAAACAAGCAGGTGTCTTTAAATGAAGGCATGAATCAACAATTAGCTTTTTCTGACTGCCTTCTGAAAGTGTTGGCATTAATTATTGCTGCTCTGTACATAATGCTCTAAAGAAAGGAAGCAACCAATATTTTCACGTAATTAAAGGAAATTATATATCCAATACCTTTTAATGTGATTAACAGCAATAGGAGGAAACTGTTTAAGAGCAGCAGTTAAGAGGAATATTAAGAGTACCATTTCGACTGAGTTAAATAAGCAAGATTCTATTTGCCCAACTGTGAATTGGGAAGGTCTACCTGGTCTACCTGCCCCAATTTTATCTTACCTGGTGGGTAAGATAAAACTGTTCACCCAGTTAATGAAGCAAAGTGGTACCTGGAAAATATCGTAATTGTGGCTGTGAAACAGGCCATGGTGGTGTTTATTTATCTGTCTTCTCTGTGATGAATAGTGAAGTTGTGCAGAATCTCATTAGATCAAAAGAATTCCAATATCTAATCCAGGCATTTTATCCTGCAATAAAAAATAGAGGCGCACCTAAAATGCATTATGTGAAAGAGAAAAAATTATGTGGGGCTGAGCTTTTCACTTGGTCACAGCTCAGTGGTCTGCACTGATTTCTGAATTGGAAAGATGGAGACCACTGTGGGAATGGTTTCTCACAGGGCTGACCCGGGAGCTGCAGCACCAGGTGTCCAGCCGAAGGGCTGATGGGGTGAAAGGGCTGGTGTGTGGTGAAGGGATGTCTGGGTGGATGGATGGATGTCCAGGTGGATGGTCACTGTGTGACAGCTCTGCGGGACGAGGGCTGGTCTGAGCCCTGCTGCAGAAAAGCCTAGCCAGAGGAGTGGGGAACAGAGCAGCATGGGGGCAATGTGCTGCTGCTCTGTCCTGCTGACCCCTCACTAAATCTGAGCACTCCTGTGGTCCTTGGCGGGAAAGCAAGCGTTTCAGTCGATGAAAGTGCACTTCTTGAGGCTACATTTGTGTTTTGTTCTTAACTGTCTGCTTGAAATGACACATTACTTAGAGGAAAAGGAGCACTAATATGCGTAAGAATTTCTGTTAATGTAAAGTACAAGACAGCATACAGAAAGAGATGCTCTGTCATTAGGCAGAGGGTACATTAAATGAAACTGTTATGTCCTGGCACTGGCTCAGTTTTCTGGAGGGATAATTTGTCGTATGAATGTAGGACCTGTTAAATTAACTAAGACCTAGTAGATGAAGTAGAAATTAAGAGCTCTTGTATGCCCTCCTGTTTTCTGTCTCCAGAAGGTACCCATGATCTTAAACAGCAAAGCGCTTCCTTAGAGCTCATTATGATTCCAAGATAGGCAAGAGGACTGAAGTGCTGGGTAAATACCAGTTGGAGGATAATTGTGTTCCTGCCCCTAACGCTCAGCAGTGTTATCGGAACGCTGGGTAATGAGCTGTTCCCTGGTGTGAAGCGTGTTAAAGCGTGGTCTGTAGTGCCCTGAAGTTGGTGAGTTCAGGTTGTCTCTGCCCTGCTGCTCCACTCCTCAAGTGATGGCATTGGGGCAGCAGTGTGACTCCCAGTGCTGTGTGAGCCTGGGACATGGGTCTGACGGTGGGAGCAGAGCTGCTGCCATGGGAATGTGGCTGGAAGCAGTCCTGCAGGAAGGATTGCTGCAGAAAGCTGCCGCGTGCAGAAATGCCTGCTAATGCCGGGTCCTAATGACAGCAGCTTAAATACCAGTGTCTTTAGTTATTTCCTGGTTTAATTTAGCAGAACCAGACAGCTGATGCTTTTTATTTTCCTTCAAGCAGAAATCCCTGCATTAACTGCCAGCACAGCAGGCTGCCCGCACAGATGCTGGAGCGACAGCTTGTTTGTCAGGACAGAGCCTCCATGAGCTAGGTGTGGGTAACTGGGGACTGTGAATCTTTGCTCAGAGAAGAGATCCGCTCTGCCATTCCCTGCTGTCCCATGAAGTGTCTGGATCGGGCCCCGAGGGGAGCTGGCTGAGCGGGCAGGTACAGACCATTCCCTGCTGGTGGGAGAGGGGCATGAAGAGGGCTTAGTGCCTCTGTAACAATCAGACACGAATGGCCTGCAGATGCAGACCTGCCCCTAAACGATACTGGAGTGTCTCTTTGGTCTCAGAGCAATCAGACACTGCTGTGGGGTGACCTGCTCTGCTCTGGACCAGTCTGCTGCAGGTGGCTGCTCCCGGTGGGCAGAGGGGCCCTCCACCGGATGCTCCAGCAGTGACCTGGGCTTCGATTTTCCTTTTCGCTCCTCAGTCTAAACCAATCTGACTGCACCCTGTCAGGAGCTGCCGCAGCAGAGGAGCAGGGGCCCTAGGAACGCGGCTGCCTTAGCCCTGGGGACTTCAAACACCCCGAGTTTTTCTAACACCTTTTAAAGCGCTGTGTCAGCTTAATGAACATTTTGCTGCATCCCCCTAAATTACCTTAGCAAACCCTCTGCTAAAACATGGCCTGAAAAGATGGAAATCAATCCCTGGATGGTGGAATTTGCCTGGTCCTCTTATTTCAAGCAGTTAAATGACTGAGTAATAGATCCATAAATGAACATCTTATTAGCCTAATCCTGAATGGAAGAATACACAAATCAGCCATTTGTTCAGTGGATATCATTTAAGCTTGCCATTCATCTTAGTCAAAGGAGATGCCTGGTTTAATTTATCAATGCCTAGACAAGAACTCCCCTAGTGGGAAGGGGGGAGGGAGAAGCAGTCTACAGCTGGCACTCTCCTGCTTTTCATTAATGAAGCTGTTGTCTGATAGCAAACACACCTGAATGCAGCAGCTCAACCGCTGTGGGCTGTCCCACTTCACTGTGGAGGCCGCAGGGTCAGCAGAAACAGCCAATTATAGATGGACCAGGCACCATAAACCTGCAGGAGGGCAGTGAGGAAAAGGAGGATAGGAAAAGCAGGTCGTGGTTGCCCTGGGGAGTGGGGATTGGCAGCTGCCCTCCGTGCAGGAGGGATGAATCAGGTCCATAGGGAATGGGACCCCGGCAGCTGTGGCTCCCACCCAGCCCCTCCTGTCTTCATGCACCTTCCATGTGTGGAGGCAGCCACTGGTGCTGCTCGGGATCGATCCCCAGGAACCATCAGAGCAGCAGCAGGGCCTGAGCTGTCAGTGGGAGCGGTGCCTGTAGCGTGTCCCCCCCGGCCCCGTGCCCGGTGCAGGATCACCCGGGCTTCGCAGTGTCCTTGAAGGAGCCTGAAGCTGTTCTCCTTAAAACTGACTGATTGAGACGTAATTTGGATGCAAAACTTGTCATCAGTATTCATGTCCTTTGTCTCAGATGGCTTCTATTGAGCCAGATTTGAAATGATTGGAAATGGGAGAGGGGCAGATTTCTAGAAGAGTCTTAGAGGGGGATTGCAGGAAGGGATGCAGGGGTCTCTGGAGATGAGCAAGAGAGTCACAGTCTGGACATACAGGAGGTTTTGTGGGTTTCTGGTTTCCAGGTCTTTATTAAGCTGTGTACTGTAAGGAAATGGTACAGGAGACGTGGGAAAATCACCTTCAGTCAAAGTTAGAAGCTCAGTAAATCAGCATTCAGTTGTTCTCCAGAATTAGTGTTTCATCAGGCGTGATTTAAATACTGCTGATTGAATTAACCCTGGAACTATTGCACTTAAAGACTGCGCTGCCCCGTGAACACGAGAGGCAGCACTTTTGCAGCAGTGAGTGTGACTGCTACAGCCGATGGGACGAGCTGGTGGTCACTGGTTCCATTGAATGAAATACTTACGGGACAGTATTTATTGAAAATACACCCCTCGGTGCCAGGCCTGGGCACACGCTCCCTGTGGATCTGAGCGGAGCTTTGCAGGGTGCATAGCACCAGAGGGTATCTTCTGTCCTGAAGCTGTGGGTATAACCTGACCTGGATGTGGTGTGAGGGTGGCCTCGAGCGGGTCAGGAGGGCTGGGAAGGGGAAGGGGAGATGCTGCGGTGATGGGTGCTGCTGGCTCCGGCTCTGCCCTGCCCAGCAGCAGCGTCCCCGCAGTCCTCATGTGGGGTTTTGGCCAGAGACACCTCAGATCATCACACGGCTCCTTGGTGTCACTAACTGTGTGATTTAGGCTTTTGATCAGTAGAATATAGTGATCCAGAACACTTTTAATGAACTATATATTTATCTAGGGAGTCATACCACTTTCATCCTCCACATAGCTAATAACCATAGCTCAAAAGAGGCCACTGGCTCTGCATCTCATTTTCAATTTGTGCCTTTTTAAAAGAGATAATCATGAATAGAAAAATGCAGTAGTTGGAGAAATGGGTTTGCTCTGTGTGGCCATTGGTATGGGGAGTGTGCGAGAGCCTGTGAGAGCCTGCCCAAGGGAAGACCCTTCACAAGCCACACACATGGCCGGCAGCCTGGGCAGGGGGGGATCTGAGGGGTGCAGATCATAACCTTTGATACTCAAGCTGTTCTTCTGCATGAGCCTCCGTGGCTGCCAGCAGACAAAGTAATAGAACCAAGGGCAATTAACCTCTAAGTCCAAATACTGTGAAGAAGCTGCTCCCAGAGAAGGCTTCACCCTCCCCACTTCTTTGAGCACCACATCGTTCCTGGGGTTTCCAGTTTCTTTTTGCTTTGACTTTCTCCTTTCTCTCTGAGGGATTCCTTTAGTGCAAGTCAGACGTTGTTCAAGCCAGGCAAAGGTCTTTTTTAACCCTAATATCAGAGCTACAAAGAGGAGTGGAATTGCACAGGTACATTAATGACCTCGCTTCTAGTCACCATCTCCTTTTTTAAGGAGGGAGTTTAAAAGGTGAAGCCTTCCTAATTGTTCTGTTCTCATGTAAAATCAGTGTCTGATTGGAAGTTACAGTTATTCTGAAGGAGTGAAGCACTTAGCACTGAAACTGCATCAGCCTGACGTGAAAGAGCTTTTGTTATGTTTTGTTCCTGTTTCTCTCTGGGGTGAATGCTGGGGAAGGGGGGCAAGCTCGATGCTGCTGGGTTCTGAGGGAGGGGAAAGGTGTCGTTTCCTGGAGAAATGAAGAAAAAGCCCTGCCAGGGGAGCATAGCAAACTAATGACTCCTCCTTGGCTCTTTGCGTTAACTTGCCATATTTCTGCCCGCACCTGTAGAATGCTTTAAACACAGGACAGCTCATGCTTTAAACATAGAGCAGTGCTTGACTTTAATGCATGTTTCCAGAAAGGGATTAATCTCTGCAAATGACGACTTTAGATATCCACTTCTGATTGGGAGATGCAGACCAGGCCTGGCTCCTTGTTTTAGGCACCTGCTGGGTGCTGTTTCCACTGGAGACTCAGCAAATCCTCTCTTCTAGATTAACAATTGCACCAGCCCGAGAGCTAACAGAAGAGCAGAGAAATCTGTGTATCAAAGGGGGTTTAAGCTGTGTTTCCTGGAAGGAAATTTCTCTCCTGGAGAAGCAAGGCTCTGTTTAAGACTGGCTTGGTTTGTTGAATGAAATGCCATTTGCATCATGCCATGGTTTGGACAGTGCCCTGCGGGAGCCAGGAGCAGCTCTGGGGCTGGGAGAAAGCAAAGCTGGCTCAAAAGCCTGGTCAGAGGTCTGCTCTGCATTATAAGCCTCAGGCAAGGATTAAGGCTCTGTCTGAGGGATTCTGCCATCTCTGACAGAAGCTGTGGTCGTATTTGTGTCCAGTGGTAGCTGACCAGAATTGTACTGAACCTGCTGGTCCAAAATCCACTGAAAACTGGGGGAAAACCAAGCTCGATGTTGGAGCATGATAAGCATCTATACAGAGGAAGCCTCTGTTCCTGTGCCCATGGGTAACACTCCCTCTTCCTAGAGAAGCGATGAATGATGGCCCTGGGTGGGCTTCCTTCTGTAGTGCATGTTTTCCCTAAACACTGAAATAAACACCTATGAAGTGTCTTTAACAGTATGTGCAATGACTGTGTGGAATAGCAGATTTGCATCTCACCACATTAACTTTAATTTGGGGAATGTGTTTGCTGCCTGATTGGTCTCAATATCGTAAAGCAATACTTTATTACAGAGTGCATGTTTCCATGTGGTTTGCTGAGAAGGGCACTGTTGGATGTGCACATCCACTCATCTACCTATTGATTCTGGGGGAAAAACATCAGTGTTTTCAGTCTAATTCATTGTTTATCCATCTCCTCTGTGTAATTAAGGTAATTCTTGGCTTGTGTTTGCATCAGAGATGTGACTTCATGGCAGCCTTACAAGCAGAGGGGGTTCAGATTCCTCCCTTCCCCACACAGGGTTCCCGGCACGGGGATGGTGGCAGCACAGCCGGTAACCTGCTGCTGCCAAGGGAAAGCAAAGCTGGGAGGCAGGTGCTGTGTGTTTCCCCAAGTCAGAATGGTTCCCTTCTTTACACAGGAAGCTAATTTGGACCATAGGCTTTACTCATCAACCTCTTGTGGCACAAAACGCACAGCAGTGTGTCACATCCTGTGTCGGGTGAAAAGCAGTAGATCTGATGTACCTGAGATCTGATTCCTCTGCCTGGTTTGTGGCTGTTCCCTTATGGTGAAAGGCCGGTTGGTTTTCCTGAAATAAAACCAGCAATAGCCAATAATTCACATTCCCACAGTTAATGAAGTTGGTCTAGTTGTGTATGGGGAGCTCTGTGCTCTGGCCTGAGAGATTTATCTGCTGGGGTTCTGAAGCACCTGACTCAAAGCATAGTTACAATGGGGGAGAAAAGCCTGCTTACACAAGCAGCATAGAAGCCTGTACGTAGTCTCTGGGTACATTTCAATAGAAGGGAAGGTCCCCCACACACAAGTGTTACTGATTCATGTATCTTAAGGCCCCAAAGGATTGTTAAAAACTCCCCAGCCTGCTTTCCTATATGACATGGTTCAGAGTTTGATCCTATTACTTGTCTCAAGTAAAGTGAATTGCGCCAGAATAAAGCACATCTTCCTGCGGGTTAGGCTGTCTTGGTCTCAAGATTTTAAGAAATGGATGAAATAAGAGTAAGTTCAATGGGCTGTTGTCAGAAGTGTGCAAGCAACCATTGCTTCAGAAGCCCCTGTGTAAGCGCAGTGGGATGAGTTCTGCTCTGGTGATGGTCTGGTGCCTCTGGATTACAGTTGGGCCCATTTTTGGTTTTAGCTTTAAATCTCATGTGCTTGTGTTTTTCTTGCTGCTTATCAGTGCTGTGTTCTTGTGCTGTAAGAATAGAACTTCACGGAGCCACTACAAGGCTTTCGGTTCATCAGTTTTTAATTAAATTTGAATTGAAGATTCTTTTCCTCTAGGCTAATTTTCAAGTGACAAACAAAATCCCCTTAAGTGCCTTTTCTTTTCTGCCATAAACTAGTAAAGCTGCTGTCAAATTCCCTCAGAAGCCAAACTTCTCCAGCCCCAGAAGAGTGCAGATTATTGTTGAATCACAAATACACCAACACAGCTCTTAGGAAAACAGATCAAATAGACCACGTTCTCTCTTTGCACAGCCCAGCAGTCAGCGTGTGCTGTGGGCTGGGTGAGCTGTGGGACTTTCACAGCACTCACCACGCTGTCCCTTTGCTTTCCATGCCCTTAAGATCCCAAGTCCCTTGGCAGCCACCAAAGGAATGCCAGCAGGAATAGCAAGTGCAGGCTCTGCTGCCCTCCCCAGTGAGAGCAGGCAGGATGCTGAGGACCTGCCGGCCGTGGTAAAAGCGACATGTTTAGATGCAAGAGCATGTCAAGGAAAGCAAACCTTGAAGCAGCGAGCGATGTGCCTGCCTCTTGGTCACAGCGGCTCATGGTGCTCAGGAAAGCTCCCCAGGCTTTGCATGGAGGGGAGGATGCGAGTTCCCATCCCTGCTGCCCTCACCCAGCCTAGCTCGGGAGGCTGACCCTGGCACTGCTGGCCAGGGGCTGCGGGAGCTCCGGCCTTGGGGTCAGTGGTGATGCTGCTCCTGGCACTGCTCGCCCCAGCCCAACTGATCCAGCACAGCAGCTCTGCCCCACGTGAGCTGGTGAGCAGGGCTGGGGAGCTCTCCTGAGGCTCCTCGGCCGTGGTCCCTTTGGTGGCTGGTCCCCAGCCAGGGTTGCATTTGCATTCTGCTGCCCATCACATCTCATTCTGCTGAGCGATAATCACAGGACTAACCCTGCATTAATTGACCACTCCAACAGGCACCATTCATGGAGCCCAGAGCATCTTTTTCTGACCAGTTTCCTATGATTAACTTCAATTAGGGAGAACAGGTTTGATTAGAGAGAGATCGACTTCTGGGGAAAGTGCTCGCTGTTCTTAATGGGGCACAGGAAGAATACAGGGCTTCTTGAAGAAATCAGCTGTGCAAAATGAACTCACCGTGCTTTTCAAACGCGTTCCCAGGCCCTTTGGAGCCTGGCTATGAGTGTTCATCTGCACCACTTACCTTTCCGAGTGGGTTCTCAGCTCAGCTCTCCCTCTGGCTGAAGCACCCGTTTAAAACAAACCCAAACCCCTCCTTTATGGCCCCCATTCAGGCCTGGCTCCCTCACAATGAGTTTGCAGCATCTGAGGCTTCTTGGGGGCAGCTGCTCTTGTGTGTAACTGTGCTCCCCTGCTCCATCACTGCGGGCAAAGGCAGGGGATGCTTGGGAGCTCACAAGGTGCAGGTCAGCAGCTGTGTGTTTCATGTGCTGTGGGAAACAGCCTCGGTTCTTCACATCAGACCATGAGGGGCTGAATTGTTTCCTGATTAATGTTATAAATTAATCCAGCATCCTGTATGCAAAAAGAAAGGGGAGAGGGGGAAGGTATTACTTGGTTTTCAGAGGGATTTGATAATAATAACACTTCTGTAGCCAGTCTGTGAATAGCATGATAATGAATTTTAGCTTATTCATGCCAGTTGCTCTTATTAATATGCCACTCTTGTAGGCTTAGAGCTAATTTTAAAAGGACTTTTTTTCCTTCCCTGTGGTTGCTGCATGGGAGCCACTCTTCTCCTCAGAAGCAGAGGTAATTTGGGGGGATTTTCCCCTTAAAGCCTTTTTGTTGTTGTTGTTCTTAAATCCTGTTGTTCTAAGACTGTACCACACTTGTAGTGCAAGGATGGATAGGAGCAATAGAAGACAAATGCTGCCTGAGCTGGGCTCTTTTGAGCAGTTGGGTGCATCCATCTGCAGCTTGGACAATCCTCCCATCAGTTCGCTGGGTGCACACACGCCACTGTTGGATTTATCTCCCAGCCCTGCCTCTGGCATGGATATTCCCATCCTTCACCCAGGAACCTGGGGCTGGACACAAACTGAACATGCAGTTACGGGTGCAGGGGGATATTCCCAGTAATACCAAGCAGGTTGTGCCTTCGTCTCAAGGTTCTAAACCCCAGCATCTCTAAATCCTATTTAGAGATCTTCTTGTGAGCCTAAGTTCCCAAACAGCTGCAAAAGCTGGGCCTAGGGCTAAGGTAGGCAACTCTGCCAGGGACCCAGAGGACGCGAGTGGCAAAGCACTCAGTGCTATGTCCTGGTGACCATCCTTCTGCCCACGCTTCAACACACTGGGAAGCTACATCTGCCCAGAGCTGCGGGGTCTGACTGCTCATGTGGAGCTCGGATCTAAATACAGTGCTGGTAGAATGTATTTTTCATATCATTCTGGTGAGAATTAATCAGTGTTCGCAGTCCATGCTATGGTCGCATCCCGTCCTTCCTTGGGAGGTTTGATTCTTCAGCATCAAACTCAATTCTCCTGCACAAGAGAAGATGAAACGTAAGTGCTGTCTTCATGGAATTATGATCACCTTGCAAAAAGAGGCAGAGAAGGAGCCATCTACTCTCATTAATCCCACAGAAAAAAGTGCTAGGGAAGGTATCCTGTCACTGGAACTCCATTCTGCTGTTTGCCCCTCATATAACTTCTTTTCCTGTAATTTATTAAATGACCTAGAAAATTAATCTGCAGCCAGAAGATGGAGATCATTTGTCACAGGATGTCACACAACCTAGCGATCCATCACGCAGACAGGGTTGCTGTACATCACGTTCTGGTGCCATCCTGAATTACAGTCCAACTCAATGTCAAAAAAAGGATTTACAAAATATTTTGGGATGTATTTCATGTGCTGACTCGGACTTGATGTCCCCCATTAGATTAATCTACACAAGCAGGAGTTTCAACCAAAGAGACTTGGATTTTTGCTGCATAGCTGTCCTCTGTGCTTTCTGAAACTCCCCCTGCTCCAGCACTCATCCCTTGTGGGTCCTTCCCTTTTTTCCCCCCTAGAATTATGACTGGAACAGACTAAGCCCCACTGACCCCCATTCTCAGCCCAGCTCTCCAGCTGGGAGCATCACACACACTCACTTTCCCCTTGTCACTCGGAGTCTCCTGTCACTGCCTGTATCCAATGTTCCAGCTGTTGCTGCTTCCCTGCTCCATCCTCTCATTCATGTCCTCCCAGACAGGAGCTCCTGACCCTCAGGACCAGGCTCAACTCTCCCATCCCCAAGAGCATTCTCGTTGGAGCTGTTGCTCAGGAAAATACATCCCTTGCAGTGAGCTGGTAGGAATGTGCCAGGAGCGGACTGTGACAGACGGGAAGAGCACAGCTCATCACCTTCAGCACAAGTGCTTTTAGAACTGACCAGTCTGAGCATCTCCTGTCCATTCTGAGGAGCTGCTGGCAGCCCAGCACAGCACTTCCCCAGAGCACTGGCCTCTGAGCACCCCTGTGTAGATCCTATGAAAGAAGTTTACTTTAGACTAAAAACCATGTTTGGATCCCCTGCCCGCTGGTGTGTGTTGCAGCACTGACACATCTAGTACAGCAATGTTAAAATTGCTCATAATTAAGTTAATTTCATTGTGTTTCAGTTCTCGATAATGATGAGCAACTGTTCCGTGTCACTTCCTTTCTTGTCTATGCACCACAATCTGCTAGATTCATCTTTCCAGGAATACAAGTTAAAGATGGTAAGTATAATTTATGATTCGTTTCTGGACTGGAGTTCGTTATTAATAGCCGTGTTCACTTACGCTGGCATCTCATCTTTCCTGTAAAGGGCTTATCTTTGTGCTGGGGCGCAGAACGCAAGCTGCTGTGTGCTCTCTGCCGTCGCTGCAATGTCAGTGGGTGAAGCACATGGAAGCAAAAACAGGGAACAAATTTTTAAGCTCCCGTTTTGCTGTTCAAGTTTACAGTTTCACGTCAAACAGACCCGACCTCCCCAGCTCCTCCTGTAGCAGCAGCATCGGCGGCACCCCGAGCTGCCATGTCGGGGTCCCTGTTTGTTGGCTTCTCTGGCAGTTGTGTAACCAGAGCTCCCATGGTGCTGCGGTACCCCCAGAGTTCTGCTTTTCCTCCCCAGGGTGTTGGGGGCAGGACGGAGCTGCCTCCGCTCCTGCTGGAGCCCTCTCCCACTGGTGGCATCTATTCCTTGGCTCCTGTTCCTAATTGAACTGGTTAGGATTTTTGTCTATTTAATCTGAGCTGTTAAAGGAAGACATAAAAGAAGCAGCATTTTCCATGCAGAATATTGATACTTTTGTCACAGCTCTTCAGTGGTCTGTCAGAAAAATGAGCTCCCAAACCCTTTGCTGGGGCCAGCTCTGTAATGGAGCGATGCTTCGGTTTGCTGAGCCAGCCCGAGGTGCTGCAGCACAGCCTGGGCCTCTCGGACGGGCTCCCCTCATACATGACCCCCGCCCCTGCACCCACTGAGGATGCTGAACCCTGCTCAGACCGAGAGCCGGCTCCTTCCATGCTTCCCCACTGCCGGCCTCAGTAAATCTCCCTTTCCTCCCCTTGCGCCCGGAAAGAGGTTATTCTTTTTATTTGCCAAGTGGAAAAGCGATTGTTAAAAGGTGAAAGAGTATTTCTAACTTTGATAGCATGATTAGCTTGGCCTAGAATATTGTTATAGCTTATCTCGCTCCTCTGTGATAACTCAGGAAAACAATAAATGTCTTCTTGCAGCAGACTGACATTCAGTATTGAAATTGGTCTCCTAATCTTTATGTGATTGCTTTCTCTGTGATAGAAATACTGCCTCTTGTAGAGTATTTATTGTCTAGTTCCTTCCAAAGTATTGACTTTATGTAACAGTTTGATATACATCAAATCCTTTAGAGATTTAATAAACTCTTCTGGTCAGTCTTCTGTTGTAAACACATTGAGATTTATGGTCATCTCAGTGTAAAGCCCTTTCTCGCTGAAATTCTCCACTTCCGATATCAAGAGATAAGAATGAGAGCTTTGATCACCATGGAAATCCTCACCCCTGGCTGCTGAGTGCTGGTCGGAAGCTGCTGATGGCTGAAGGGTTGAAATAGGGGTGATGGTGATGGTGCCGCCACCCCCTTTGCTCCCCGGGAGACATGGCCTATCCTTAGTCCCTGCCACAATCCATGTGGTTTCCCATGGGGCAGGGGGGGTTCAGGCACTGCTGCCCTCGGAGTCACTCATTTGAGTAATAAGGTTATTTTGACACCAGACCAAATTGATGTAAATGTGATGCTTATTTGCCTATCCGATACTTTGGGACTGGAGGGAGAAGTCTGCCCGTGTGATCCCTGGAGCCTGTCCCACAGGACTGGGTTACACGTGCTTGTATTTAGGAAGAAACTTTGCACAGGGATCAACTTTCTGGAGCAGCCTTCAAGAAATCCAGCAGAGCTTTTAAAATGCACTCATTAAATGCAAACACACTCATTTTCATAATGCATTAACCTTCCTTTAACAGCGTGAAAGCATCTTTTCATTTTACAGCTAAGGTATTTAAAGACTGTATGGTGGGAGATTTTTGGAGTGACATAAATCCATAAAAGTACAAGCTATGGAACAGAGCAGATTCTTGCTTTGTTTGTACTGGGGAGGGGTTACTGGGGTTTGAATGTATTCTTTATTTATGAGCCAAAAGCCATCACCTTGGGCTGTCAAATGTTCCCACTGCCTGCTGGGGATGTCTTTCTGGGGTCTGGATTAAGGTTTTTCTCTTTGGTAGCTTAAGAACAGTGAGATGAATTCCCATTTCCCTTCTGATGCTGTAATCTGATGGGAATTTGCCTGGGCTCCAGGTGTCAGAGTGGGGGCATTGGCCTCATCCCTCTTTGTACATGGGTTCTGTGTGGGCCTGGTGCTGCTCTGTGAGGAGGGCTTGGGAACAGCCCAGGCATGCATTGCCCATTTGCCTTCGCTTCCCATGGGATGGTGCTCTCCAAGCACAGGCACAGCAGAGCTCAGGAGTCCCACCCAGTGCCAGTACATGAAAAACAGCTGCTTGCAAATTGCCCTCTGTTTCTGTGGGCAATATTGCACCAGGCTGGAATCTCCCACAAAACACATTTCGGGAGCAGCTTCCAGGCTAATCAGCACCATCAGCCACCACGTTTGCTCCTTTTGCAGCACCAGGTTGTTACCAGCAGAGCTTCCATGTGTAGCTGAAACCTTGCAGCATTATTTCATCTCTGTTATGTTCCCCTCCTGATCTATTGAGAAATAACCACTTTCAAAGACAGGGACAGATTATGGTCATGGAGATGGCTTAGCTGGGACACAGCTAGTCATTTTTCCTTGCTGATCTTTTATTAATAGATGTTATTAACCTTGATTCTCCTTCCCCATAGTGCTTTATCATCTGAACTAATTAATTTTTCTTCCAAGGTTTGGAGGGAAGGGATGGGCATGGCTGCATTTGTAAACCAGACCTGTCTCCAGGTACATTACCTGCACCAGCAAACGAGGGGTGATCCCAGCAGAGGAGGACCTGGCACACAGCAAACAGCAGGATACAGCTACCCATAGGATGATTTAATTTGTCCTGTTCCCTTTAACTGGCACAAACTGCCCTTTCTTGGTTTTTTCTCCCTTTTCTTGCACCTTCACACTACAGCGCTGACATTTGCTAATAGCAGCAAGTTAGTGAGAGGAGCAGGGGAACCCTGGAATGAATTCTGTGGCAGTACAGCCTAGCAGGGTAAATGTAACCCTGTTAGTGAGATGAAAATACCATATGCCAGGGGAGGTGGCAGAAGCTGAGAAGGGAGGATTGTGCTTGTGGAGGACAAAACGAGTGTTACCCAAATTCATTCAAAGCTAAATGAAAACTGGCTGGATGTGTAAACAATGTCCACAAAATCGCTGACCTGACTCATCCCACCCAGGAACCTCACTGCATTTGGTGACCTTTGCTTTCGTGCAGAGGGTTTGTGGCTGTTTATCCACATGGAGCACCTGTGCTGGTTGGGAATGGCATTTCAGGAGCCAATGTGTACTGCTGAGCCATGACAGGGCTCTGCAAGGGGCAGTCAGGTGCTTCCAGGGTCCGTTTGTCCATCCCAGCCCTGCTGATCCATTCTGGATCTCCATTTTAAATGGCTCACTGGGACGTGGTAACTGCAGCTTAGTGAAGCCTGAGGGTGAAGGTGGGCAGAGGTGCAGTAACTGATTTCAGATGATTGTTTATGGCTGAACACACTGGAATTAGGACATTGGGTTCTGAAACCAAGTCCTGAACTGCATGAGCTGAAGGGGTTAATCTGAGAAGAGAAGTGGCTCCAGTGTGGGACCAGCAGCTAGAGCAGAAAGCAGCAGTTCTATTCCCAGCCATTTCCATCTTCATATCCCATAGCATGCAGGAAAAGAGAAAACATCATTGAACATTGTATTTGTCATGACTCACAGGTACAGTCCAATCCAGTGAAACACCACCCGGAACTGTGGTGCTGTCAGTCTTCAGTCCTGCCCCGGGACGGGGTATGGAACAGTGCACCCCTCTGACATACCGTGTTCACAGCCTAGGAGTGAGAACAGTGTCATTACCCGACTTTAACAAATGCTCACAAATTGCAGACTTGTTTGTTGAGCCAGAGAATTTAAAAGGTGCTTAGATTCAATGGTGTGTGTCATTAAATCCAGTTTTATTATATCCACTTGAATACTTTTTACAGTGTGTTTTATGTGTTCATAATACAGGAAGAGTATCAGTGATAATAACACAGGTTTGGGGGTGTGTGTGAAGCTCTTTGCTGCTCACAGGCAGCCCAAGAGGACTCGAAGGACTCACCAAAGGCTGACCAGGTTCTTTTGGCTTTTTAAAGTTTGTTCTGGGGTGAGTTTTGGGTTTCTTCGCACTGGAAATTCTGAACAGAGACGTGGGGTTGTCCATTGCCCTCTTCTCCACGTGAGGGCTGACACCACTGTGCTCCGTAGTGAGCTTGCACTGCTGCACACAGTTACTGTGTTCCCTTCTCCTGAGGGCTTCCATCCCAGGTCATGGCCAAGTCAAGAGGCTGAAGTGGTGCAGAGCATCTCAGCCCTGAGTCCTGCTCATTGCGTCGGGTGGGAGGGGGCAGCCGAGCAGGGTGGGAGCTTTGGGCTGTGCCTCCCGCCTGGAGGAGGAAATCCCTGCAGCTGCGCTTCCAGCGCTTCTGGTGATGGTGCCCAAAGCATCAGCGCTTCCATGGGGGAGCCAAGCTGCACCCGCAGCCCGCTCCCTGCCACAGGGGTGTTTGTCACCCTCGTGCCTCACACAAGTTAATGGTGTTCAGGGCCTGGTCCAGACACATTCTTTTTCTTTCCTTTCTCAAAGCAGACTTTGAATTAATTTTTCCATTTATGCCAAGTTAAAAAATAATCTTTAAAATGGTCTTGGCTTTTCTTCAGCTCGTAAGCAGGGCCCTTGCAGGGGGAGGGAGAAGATGTGCCCCATTCATTAGCCTTGAAAAGAGACCTTTTCACACAGTTTGCATTTGCTGCTGTTCTATTTCTAGATCTCTTACTTCAAATAGCTTTCTGCAAGACTGCTTTGCTGTGACAAAACTGTGTTGATTTATGTGGAAAAGTCTCTACGGTGGGGAAGGCTGTAGAAACTAATATTTTCATGGAATTATGGTTCCTGCTTTTTTCTTCTTCTATGGCTAAATGTTTGTTTCCTTTGATTGTGTGAATTTGCACTTGAACCCACCAGTCCTACAGGCATCCTCGAAAGGTCCAAAAGACTATTACCTTGGTCCTCGTCTGGTTTAAAGAATAAATGCAGTAAGACCAGCAGAATTAAATCATATTGGGTAATAGAAAGTTGGTTTATTTTTCCGAGTGTGCTGTACACATATAAACCACAGTGTGTGGCTGGATATTGAGTTCGGTCTTTCCTTCAGTTTTTCTTCCAGCAAATTTGCTGTTGTGGGATTTTATCCATACTTCTGTTCCAGGTATTTTTGTCACTTGTACGATTAGAATCAAAGTAAAATAGATCTGGGTTTGTATGAACATCATCCCTGCCAAAGATATGCAGTGGTGTACAGTAGTGTATATGGTTTGCTCTGTGTATATTATTTAACCTCTCGCTTGGCTGAGCTGATGCTATGAGCCATGGGATGTTGGTGTCATCCCTGTCCCCTTCCCAGAGGATGTCAGTGATCAGTGTGCTGGGCAGAGGGGGAGCAGGAGCGGGTTGCCTCTTGTGCCAAGAGAGAGTTGAAATATTGATACAGGGACATGGTCTCCGATAGCAGCCTGCAGTGTTTTACAGATGTTTGAGTGTTCTTCCCTTTGAACTGAGCTGCAGTTTGTCTTTGTGGATGTCTCTAATACATTAATACAAATGCTGTAGTAGAGAAATGCATTATAATCCTGTGCGATGTTGCTCTTAGTGATTCTCCTCCTTCAGCAAGCGAACACTTCCTGGCTCATTTGTATTCATTGTTTTGATGGTTAACTTGAGAAGTGTGTATTATACAACAGGCTGAAACCCATGATGAGTAAAAGAAAAGAACCCAAGGGGATAATAAGCATCTCAGCACTGCTGCGGTGCCTCATGCTGCCAACATCAGAACTGCCAAAGGCACTGCTGCCGTGCTGGGGGACAGGGTGTGCGCCATGGGGCTTCATCACACTCAGTGGGCCATGGCCGGGGCTGGTCCTTGCCTGCCTGGCCATCGCTGTGATGGGGTCACGGTGCTGAGCCCCAGGATAGTGCCAGCCTCCGTGACACAGAGATCAAGGGATGGGCAGTGTGTGTTAATACCTTCATGTACAGCACCCACTTTGGTGGGGTTGCATCTTTGTGCTCTCTGCAGGGGAGCGCAGATTGTGAGCTGCTTCTGGGAAAAACTGAACCCACCAAGGAGCAGTGGAATTCTCAGCAGCTTTGGTTACAAAAGCAAAGGTTTTTGTGGAAGCAGAGAGTGTTCCTGCAGCCTCAAGTGGCCAGAGCTGCAGGGATGTTTTCCTGTGGACGCAGAATCCATCACATGGCTGAAAGTGGAAATCAAGGTGGTTTTGAGCTAAAAATGAAGGGTTTTCCCCTTTGTGTTTCCAGTATGTTGTACCTGGTTAGAGTAGTTTAACAGGTAGTTTCATGAGCGGTAGCACTAGTGAAACCTGGTTTCCTACAGAATTGTCTTAAGATTGAGCTGATGCATCTTTGATGTTTAGAAGAGTTGAACCTGTTCCTTGGAGTTATTAATGAAGGATTTCTAAGCTATCCAGCCACTTACTGACATGAAACTTGCAGGAACTTCATGTTGTTGCTATCCCAGCCCCGTGGCTGAAATCAGCCCAGAAGTAAGGTCACAGGGATGCACACAGGTGATGCACGTGTACACAGAGAGATCAAGAGCTTTGTACCAAATGGGACTAAAAATACAGAAGGGGCAGGCTGCAGCCGGTTGTTCAGATGCAGCTGCCTGTGCCCTTGAAATGCACAGAAATGTTCAGGTTTCTCTTGCTCTGAAGGTGAAGGATGAAGTGGGAATTCTGTATCACTGCTGCATTTAAGGACTGCAGAAATAACAGGGGATTGGTCAGGAGAGGCAGGAAGATACTTGAAGGCAGTGCAGCAAGAGACTGAGAGGGGCTGGAGGCAGTGGGGTGGGCAGAGGACATCACAGATTCTAGTATTCACTAGAATACAGCTAATGAACGCTCTCCTGGACTCCTTTAATCTCCTGTCTTTTAGTTAATCTTTCATCTCTCCAGCACATGCTCTGAAGCATCTCTTCTGAGAGGGCAGCACTCATGGGTCAGGCTCATGATTCCTGGCCTCCTGCCCGTTCAGTCTCACTGTGGGTGCTGGATGTTAATTCTGCTCCAAGGTGATTTGGGCTTTGGTGCTCTCCATGTGCTGTTCTCATTGAACTCCCTGGTATTAAAGGGAAGGTTTCGGTTATTCCATGTATAGTTGTCTTTAACCTCATCCACGTTCTGCCCTGTGATAGTAACTGCAGAATCCTGTACTGAGTTCTGAGACACCACGATTGTGGGGTTTTACCAGGCAGGAGTACCTGCGGAAACCATTAATATTCAAATAACTTTGCTAAATAAGCAACTCTGCCACAGGAGTTATTTATTACTATTTATGATGACAGACTTATCTTACTGATTTCTCCAACACGTTTCTCCAGAGGAAATTAGATACAGTACTTAGTTTAAGCTGTGCCAGGGAGGAAATGTTTCTATAAATACTTAACTCATCTGGAGAGATGACAGCTCTTGGTGCGTCCTTCGCAATGTCACGTTGGCCATTGAGTCTGGTTTAGAATTCAGCTGTTTGGTTTTTCCGGGAGGAAGTTAAATTGATGGTTTTAAAGTTAGGAACAAAGTATTTGCAGAACAATCACTGCTGAGCTCGGAAGCCTCGAGCCTCAGGGCACTTCTCCTTTCCCCTGGTTTTTTCCACTCCTGTTAGAATTGCTGGGGAATCAATTGCCAGCTTAGGCCTTCCTGTTTTCATACATGGCACTGGAGGACAAAGTAACGGTGCCAGCCCAAGTGTGTGTGCCACCAGTTCCATGATGGCAGCAGCTATTTGTGCCTGTGGAGGATCCCTTGTGCTGCTCCAGGCAGGAGATTGCGCCGAGACCCTTCCCAGGAGGAATCAGTCCAACCCTTCACTTGGGATTTCAGCACCTTTGTAGGAGGAACTGAGCAGCAGATGACCAGGGGAAATCTCAGTTTATTTTGCTTAGGAAACAACATGAAATAACATTACAGTAAGGAAATGACTTGTCTAAATCTCAGGTTTTGCCGGATATAAAACCTGCCGTCATTTCCAGCAGCCCTGAGAAACTGAAGCAGCTGGTGAAATAATGGAAAAAGTTCCTATAGCTTCTGCCTAAATTGCAGGAGGAATGTAGGGAAATCGCATCCTGATTTACTTGAAATAACACAGGAGGAGCTGTAATGGGTGTTAGACTGGGGACAACCTTTGCATAGCTACATAAGCACACAGAATCAGTTATTTCCAGTAGTAGCCCCTGCTGGAGCTGGCTCCTCCTGGTTCTGTTGCTGATGCTGTTTCAGGTATAAAAGTGACCTGGGGTCACCAGTTAATTCATTTGCAAGTAACTGCAGATCCAGGGCTGGAGCCAGGCACCAGCAGGTACCAGTGCCAGGGGAGTGCTCCTGCTGGATAGGGGATTCTGATTTACTTATTCACTTGAGTATCTTGACTGTTGATTTGTAAAGGCTCGAGTATGAACGTTGTTTTGCTGCTGACTCTGAGGTAACGGAGGGGTTTTGGCAGTTAGCTTGTTATACAACCTCAGATGTCAAGAAATACACCTACCAGCCCGCCTGTGCTACAGCTCTATTACCAGCACCAGCTAGTTTAGAATAAACTCCAAGAGTGTGGCTAAACAAATAAATTGCATCTCGCTGCAGAAGTCAAATGAGCTAATTCTCCTCGTGCTTGGAAGGCTGTTTTCTCTGTAGCTCTTCTGTCATGTCAGGTTATTTTTAGCCATAATTAAAACCCTAACATGCGATGTCATAGAATCCATTCTCCTAACTGATGTTCCAGCACTTTTTTTATTAAATAGACTATAAAAAGTTTTTAATTTTTAGTATTTGGAGCCTTCAAGGAGAAAGCATCTAACATTGATGCCTGATGACAGTTAGTCAATGAATGAAGAAAAAACCCAGTGGTGGTTCTGTCTGTCTCCCAGCTCTTGCTAGCACTAAATTACAGAATTAATAGGCTTTTAGAAGAGACTGACACATAGTTACTGTGGAAAAGACAATTAAATGTGGAAAGCCACTTTTCTCACCACATTTAATTTTAACTGGAGGCTTTGAGACTCAATAAATCTTTTTCTTATTTCATTCTTACATTTTCCACAGGTATTCAAGTCTTTAAGGAAAGTACCTGATATAAGAGACTTAATTTTTCCTTCCCCTGTAGCCTTTGCTTTTCTTGCTCTCATTGTTTCCTTACTTAAAATCCTGCTTATCCCAATTTTCTCACACACAAATCTGGTTTCCTCACCTATGGGTCTGTCAGTCATTATTCTCTGCCAGCAAGACAGCAAGAAGTACATGATACAACCTTCTTTCTTGATTGAAAAGAAAGCATGAAGCCAAATTTTTATGATTCCAGAGCCTTATCTGGAATGACAGCAAATTAGTTCATGTTTAGCACAAAACCAAACAGATCTTAACCCAAGCCTGGATTACTGGGTTCATTTTCTTTAGATGGAGCTCTGGTTGACTTGCATGAGCAAAGGCCTAAATGACTTCAAGATCTTCAGGAAGAAATAGTAATTTGAAAGGATTTGGGGTCATACAGCACCATCTGTACTTTCTGTTTTAAAAGAGACACTGTACCTGGGAGCAGTACCATAGAATGTCCCAACTACAGGCTTGGGCGCAGCCAGCCTGCCCCTGGAATGACAGTGCAGAACAGAACTCTAGATTTTGTTTAAAACCACTTGTTTTAAGAAATAGCTAAGAGTGGATTTATCCAGCCTAAATAGGCTGAGCTCTCCTGCCGTGTGGATGAAAGCAGTGATGATTCAGCACTTCCTAAACATGTGATTGCTCTCTTTGTGGGCTCTATTGGGACAGCCTATTTAGAAAGCCTCTCGGAAGCTGTTGGAGCAGCACGCTGTGAATCTCTTAACATCCCAAATTTGAATTAAACTCTTGTTCAGCATCAAGTTCTCTTGATATTTTGACCTTGAGTGGCAGCACCGAGAGACCTGGTGTTACTGCTTCTACCGGTTAGGGCCAGACAGTCAAAGGTAGAGCCTTCACGACCACTGTGGGCTGTGAGCGTCTTCCATCTTGCTCAGTTCCCTGCCACTGCAGCCTCCTGCACTGAGCTGCTTTCAGAGCAGCTTCCCCTGCAGTGCAGAGGCAGAGAAGTCAAAGCTGGGGAACATTTCTGTCTCCCTCCCCACTGGCTTAATACCATGTGAATGGTTAGATGCCTGTGTACAGATTGATGGAGCAAATCACCCTTTAGAAGAACCCATGTCTCTGACTGTAGGGTCTGGGTTGACTAATTCCAACCTGACACTTAACTTCCTGATGGCAGCAGCGTGCTGAGACATGTCCTGGCCGTGCACCCTCACTGCTTCCCACTTCAGTGGCTGATGAATGCCCTGGCCTCAGCTCCCGGCGGGAGCAGTGATGGATGTGTTGTCTGGCTCTCCACTACAGCCTGACAGGGGTCTAGCACAGCATGTCCTGCTGCCTGCCTCCCCCAGAGCTGCCCAATGTGCCCATCACCTGCTCACAGGGCGGCCGAGGGGTGAGCAGGATGTACAGCAGGGGCCCACCATGTGTTACTCGTGCTCTGTGCTCTGTTGTAGTCAATTCTGTTATGATATTGTCGATGAGGGAGAAATGAACTTGCAGTAGCTTAAAGCAAGATAGGTTAATTAAAAACCCTTGATCAAAGCATCATAAACCACATAAAAGGTTCCATCTTTTAATTATTTTTGAATGGTCTCCCAGGCAGGAAGGCCAAAAAGGAAAAAAGTCTCTGTTTCAGGGCCCATGGGCTGTGAAAATTGTGTCATCACATCAGACTCAGCTATTGCTTCCTATGCAAGTGAGAGACAGGCAAAGTTCAGGACAGACCCCCTTGGTAAGGGTGGAAAAGAGGAATTGAGCTGTGGTGGGAGAGGTTCAGGATGGGTATTGGCAGGGGGCTGGTGAATTGGGAATAAAGGGACAGATCACTTGTCAAGTCCCCTATGTCTCTGTTTCTGCACTGTGGGCACCCTGCAGTGCCAGCTCACCAGCTGCAGGTGCACAGGGGTCGGTGAAGTGTCTGGGTTCACCATGCTGCCTGTCCATGTCATTTCCAGCTGGGAATCTCACACCTTGGGAACAGGCTTTCAGCACCTGTCGGGTGTTCTGGTTCCCGCAGGCACTCTGTGCTGCTGGATTGAAATCAGGCTCGGCAGCCCTCCCGGCAGCTGGCGCTTCCAGAGCTCCTTTTTGCCTCGCAACAACTCACTGTGCTCCACAAACCGTGTAATTCCTCAGTGACGTGTCACCCCTCTGGGGTGTGAGGAAAGTCTGTGCTGCAGCAAAGTCATTTAGCTCAGGGGATACGAACAGTTTATCCAGGGAAGACTTGAGGGGGAATTTTAGGTTGCGATAGGATTTTTGTAATACAGGATCATCTGGCATCATGGCCTTTCATCACCGGCTTGAACCCAGCAATACTCCTTTCTACCCTGCAGAGTTTTATTGTGAGTGGGGAAAGAAGTGCCTAGAGAAAGAGCAGCACGTTCTCGTGCAGCTGATAACAACAGGGTGCGAAAAACATTCCATCTTCCTTTCCCACTCCACAATGACTGGCTCCAACAAGGAGGCTGCAGTGCCACAGGAACGTGGGAGGTGTTAACAAATGAGTGTTTTGCACCACCTCCATTTGCTTCAGAAAAAAACTGATGGCAAATCCACCCAACAAAAGGGAAGAACGAGGTGCCTCTGGTTGGGGCCTTTGTGGTTACCCAGTCCTCGCAGCTGAGTGCTTGAGGTGATGATTCCTGTACTCAGCAGGTAAGAGGGAGGTTGTTCGCTGCATCTGCCATGTGCTGACTTCACGTGGACCTCTGGGCTCTCTCTGTTAATTGATTTGATGAGAAGGCAGATTAGTTACTAAGCAGGCATGCTTCCAAAGCCAAATCACAGAGCAGCCTGCACATCTGCCGGTGGTGCTGGGCCAGCCCCCCAGCCAGCACTGGTCTCAGCCAGTGCTAGTCTCTATCTCCCTCCTGCTCCAACACACACTCATGCCCTTTTCTCTTGTTTTCCTTTCCAATCAAATCTTGTCCCGTGGGCTGCACTCTTCCACCTCCAGTGCCAAAAAGGACAGCTTTTCCCATTCCAAATACAAATCTGTGCAGCCCACTCACCCATTGATTTCAGTATGATCTTTATTACAGAAACATGGAAACACAGTGTTCTCTAGAAAAAGGAGAGATAAAGGGAGGAGAAAATGTAGCAGCATTGTCGGCAAGCAAAAGTCATGCTTAGCCCCTGTGTGGAAAAATAACCTGCCCCGATGCGTGCTTAGTGCTTAAGTACAGCCACACGCAGCAGGAGCAGCCGGGGCTTTGTGCACAACGTATTCAAATTGTCCATGATAAGATTAAGCAGCACAGCTTCACGCTTCCTCTATAGAAGAGATTTATTATGAGAAGCAGGTCTCTGCTTCAGAGCACATATGAAAACAGTTGGCTTCATAACCTTGGGAAAAAAAGATAAAGAAACCTCATGAGACACGTGTGAGAACGTAGGAAGTATTAAAACATATGTTGGAACATATTGATCCCTGAAAGCAGATATGAATCTCTTTCATTTCCAGCCAATGGTTGATGGTGAGAATAGTGTGTGCCTCTCACTCCTGCAGGGTCTGATGTAGCCCTGGTGCAAAGAGCCTGGTGCTGGCTACTGCTGCTCGGGGGGGGGTCAAACCACAGGCTGGTGGGGCTCAGTGATGGAGCTGCTGCTGTGATGGGGATTGAGCTCCCCGGGGTCTGAGCACTGCCGCCACCTTCAGTCTGGGGATGTCCATGGACCTGTTGATGTGCAGATCAGCGACCCTCCGTGTATTGCTTGTCTCCACACCATCCTGAGTGCTGCCTGCTCTTGAGTAGCAAAGCACATACCCTGTAAGATGAGCAGTGATGGCAAATCCCGAGTGTACTGCCTAGATTGGCACATTGACTCCCGGCGGCACAGCAGTGATTTGGTGGAGAAAATGCTGAAATGAGAAAATAGAGTGACTTTCTTTAACTGTGTTTGTGTCCCTGTTACTTTCAATTCAGCAGCCATCCAGCCAAGCATCTTCCGCATGAATCACGGAGGATGTGATTAAGTTGTAAGTGGTATCAGAAAAACTATATTTAGAAACAGTAGAAGAGCCATTCTAGTGAAAAAGATGTCAGATGATCACCCGATGGGTGACAAGAGCTGCTCCCATTGGAGCAAAGGTCTGGAGCTGCCAGGGCCGCATCTGGCTGTGTCCAGGAGCAGTGGGAACCAGTCCTAACCATGGGTACCATGAGCCCCTCACTCCAGTAGCCTGCACCTACACATGGTCCTTGTCACCATCCACCACTGCCTGCGCCGGGAGCAAGGTGCTCGGTGTGAGCAGAGGGCCCAGACATGACCCTTTCAGTCCTGTTTCAAATACATCGTATTTTTCCTCTTTCTCCCCCAGAGTGTCTATGCACGAAGCACAGCGCAGGCCTGGGAGGCATCATGAAAAGATGAGTCACAGCTATGAAAATATTTGGCTGTATTTTAACTAGGAATCACGGCAGGTACAACAGCAGCCATCTACACTGACGCACTTCAGAGGTACCAAAAGACCCTTTTTTCCCCACTCCTGAGTTGTCATTAATTATTCTTAAAATAAAGTGCTACCACACAGCATTAATTCAGGAAAACCAGCAAGTTCCTTGCTATTCTCCAAGGCTTGTTTTCACAATGAATTAATGGGAGTTAATTTAGCACCGCCCAACAAACAGTACCACTGGAGGAATACAGACGAGTTGTTGCTTCCTAACTTCTTCCTCCCCCTTGTTTGCACTCCTCTTTGTTCTTTATTCTGTGTGCTACAACAGGTTTTAGTCTGGCAGGTAATAAATTTGCTGAAAAAGCAGTAATCAGGGAAAAAATGCCACATGGTTCTCTGCTCCTGTGAATATTAACAGGTTGGTTCAGGTAACGCTGCTCATTTCACCAAGTGAAACAACCTCAGCTGCTGCAGGTTTTGAGCCCATAAAGGAAAGAGGAAGGTGAGGGGTAAAAAACCTGCTTAGTTTTTCAAAGAGGCTGCATCAGTTTGTAACACATGAGAGAACACCCCCCCGTCTGGAGTGTCAGGACAGGGGAGGGATGCTCCCACCTCCCTGGGCACCGTGTGCAGAGCGAGCTGGGGTTTTATTTGCATCCTGAGCAAAGCAAATCAGCCCTGGAAACTAGAGCCAGGTGGTTCTAAAGATCCATTCCAGCATTTAGCAGAGACTGGGAGGGGGGAGCAGAGCGAGAAATGACACCGAGAAAATTTCATTCAAGCAATTAAAGAATCGCTGCAGTTCCATGATTAACTTCATGTTCACAGGTTGAATGCGAAAGCTGTTAGTAGGGGCATTGCTATTCCATACCTGACATGAACAATGGGAATATTTGTTCTGCCCGGGAGGATTACACCTTCCATTAATCTAAGTTTTATTGAAAGTTTAAATAACAGACAGACAAAATTTGATCAATTAGCAGTGTAATTCCAGGGAGATGTCACAGTGAAATTAAATCTCAGGCATTTCTAACGTGAAGAAGCCGAGGAGCTCCCTCCAGTTTTCTTTCTCAGTAACAGTGTTTATATTTTAATTAAAAGTTTATTCTGCTTTGTGCATCTTCTACTAAATTGCAATTTAACACTGTGATGAGAACAGTTTTATATGACAGTGCTCGTAGCACTTTGCACATGAGTCCAAGGCCTCATAAACGAAGGGAACAAACAGGTTTGGGAGGGATTCACTCCTGTGGAAATCTGAAGGAACAAGGTTTTGGTACGACTGAGGGAGAAGTGAGTGGGAATTGATACTTTGATGGAGAAGGATGCTGGGGGAGCCAGCAGCTGTGGCCATTGTGACCCTCTCCTTGGACCCCAGGGATGCACTTGGAGCCTTCTCCTGGTTCCATGGGCCCTAGCCCTGCCCATTCTCTTGCTGTTTGTTCCACCAAGCAGCAACTTGGAGCCACTCTGCTCCCGCCCACAGCAGCCCCTTCCTGCCCTGCCTCCATTCCTGCTTTCAGTGCATCCTGTGGGTTTTTTTGTCCCTGGTAAAATGTTATTGCTATCGTTACTGTTCAACACTCTTCCGTTTTTATTATCATAAATGTCATTCTCATGCAGTAAATACCAGAAGTGCCACAACCTTGCTGTGAATCTATTTCAGCGCTATCTTTGGAGACATCCCTCATCTGAAAAGGAGAAATACTGAAAATAGATGTATATTTTTATATGTGTGTATGTCAGAGAGAGCAGCTTCTTGGATGGCTGAAGCATTGAGGCATTCTGGTGTGCACGGTTCTAGTTTCATTTACACAGTAAGAGTTTGTGTTTTAACCTAGGCCTTGATACCCTTATAAAAAGCTTCACAAAAGGGACAAAATATTGCTGAGGAAAGTTTTCTTGGGAACAGCGTTCACACAGGATAAAGCAGCAGGTACCCAAGCTGCCCAGTATGCAACACACGGGCTTTGGTAGCAAATCACTTCAGCCAATTCCCATATCAATTACTGTCAGATAAGCAAATACCAGGAGGAAGTGCTGCTTATTAAAATTAACAGATTTGGCTGTACGTACCTGAACATCTAATTATTTTTAACTGTATCTACAAAGCCGGTCTGCTTGCAAAGTCCTGCTGCATCAAGGCAGCCTGGGATCCTTGCCAGGGCATAAACCTGCCCATGGAGAGAGGTGAGGACCGGGGGCTGAGCTGGGCTGTTTCCTCAGTGAAGGCAGCAGTGGGATTAACCTTCCTTCAGCCCCGTTCAGCAGTAGTTAAACAAACAACAAACCCCCAAAAAGGCAGCTGAGAGCTGCTGGGAGCTTGGCTGCCGCAGCTTCTCCTCCATATGGCATGTTAAATGCCAGCACATGAAATTAACTCTCATAAATAAGTAATAAGGGATGATTTGCTCTGATGCAGATGGGCTGGCTCCCCACGCCATGCAGCATTTAACTGTCATGGTACCGCAGAGGCAGGGACACCGTCCCCCACGGCGAGAGGCGGCAGAGCTGGAGTGTCAGGGCAAGGTTTCCAGTAGAACACTAAGGCAGTCACCCAGCTCTGACAGAGATCAGCATCGAATACAAATGATGAAATTGCCAAAGACCTGGAGGATTTGGGACAGGGGCTCTTCCACTGCAGGGCAGCTTCCCAGGGCAGCCTGATCTCCATTCGTAGCAGGCATTGGTTCAATATGGACCCAACTTAAGGTGCCAACTCCTGAACCACCCCTGTCCTGCCCCACCAAGGGTTTCTGGAGGCCTGACCCACCTTCGGTCCTGAGCCCGGACTCCATCTCCATTGGAATACAGCAGGAACAGTTGACGTTTTCCTCTGTCACCATGAGTGCAAAGGAAGTGGAGTCATTCAGGTCGTGAGTATTGACGAATGGTGTTGGAGGTGCAGTGGTACAATTCGTCATAGCCGAGGTTAATGAAGGGGAATGTTAAATAGGCTGTGACTGTGCAGCTGACATAATCTGCCAAATTAACTGAGAACTACTAGCACTGTACTCCTAGCCACTCACTTAACAATCATTAACCCCAGGAACAGGCTGCAGCACGGTGGTACCCACAGTCCACACCAAGATTGAGGCAGCTGCTGGGGCTCGTGCACTCGGCTGGGAATGGCTGGGAATGGTGTGGCTGGTGCCAGGGTTCAGGCATCACCCGGGGAGCTCCTCTGAGCAGGGTGGTCATGGCAGCCATCGTGTCGGTGTGGTACCAGGCTTGGTGTCAGTTTGCTCCTGCAGCACTCTTAGGGCACAGAGATCTGAATGGCAACAGAGATCATAAATAAGGGGAAGATGTGCAGAATAGCTAAATGATGTAAATTCATGGCAATTTAACAGTAAGCTGTGATTTACCCAAATGAATATACTTTAATGCGATACTGTCAGCTGAAATTTATTTGTCCCTGATACAAAGACAAGTGGAAGACCAAGGCTCTCTTCTTTACAACTACATCACAAGGCTGACCATCATGGCGAGTGCTGATCCAAGCCAGGCACAGTCCTTACTGGTTGCAGCATAAATACTGAAGGAAATCAAGTGATTTTAGAGCAAAAATAGATCCTAATTTCTGTCGATGTCTGGTTGACTTGCAGGAAGGAAGGTACGTTTAGAGGCTGATTTTTGCTCTGAAGGCCACTGCTCTTTCGTGGGAGATTCCAGTTCTTCCCACTGGTATGAGAGATAATTCCCAGTTTTAAAAAGTTTTTGTTCTTGTCCTGGCAGTAAAATACAACGCTGGGATTGCCAAGAGCCATTTTCATAGTTTGTGGTTCCAGTGCGGCCTCTCCTGACCTTTGGCCATTTGCCACACATGCTTTAATCCCCAGCAAGCGTTTTATGTTAAGCAGATGCTATAAAGGGTCTGAGAAGTAGGTCAGGAGGCATTAAAGAATCTGTTTGATTCATTGTGAACTGTGGGCACAGCGCTGGTTTTAAGCCTGAAATGTCATTACTCAGATGCCATGAGAGCTGGTGCTCCCAGTGTTGTTTTAGGAGACAAACCGGATGATTGGTGAGAGAAGGGAGATGGGAGGGACCCTACAGTGCATCCCCCATCAGAGCAACCCTGGTCCAAGGCACTGAAATTAACACCACCCTGATGTCCTGTTACAGAGCCCAGTCTCCATCGAGGTGTGCAGTGTCTTGGTCAGTGGGGATCACTATGGAAGTGGGAGAGCTCCAGCTGCCCCTCTACTGCTGAACAAGCCGGTGTTTTGGGACACTCCTTCCATACTTTCCTAAGTATTGATACTCCTAAGATACTGAGAATGTGTTTCTCCCTCCTTGCAGTGCTTTCCCAGCCTGTACCTGTCCAGGGTGCAGAGTTTTCATTTCCTTTAATGATCCTCAAGAAATTATTGAGAAATCAAAATATGTTTCAGAGTTATCTTCAAGGCTCACTGTAGTTCCAATGGCTTCTATAAATCCACAGTGCAAATGCTGTTTTTCAAAGCTTTACTGTTCCCCAAATGACTGTAATGGTGTATTGACTGACTTTAGTAGGGCCCTGGGAGTTTGGAAAAGAAAAAAAGTAGCTTAGCAAGCAAGATCTCTTAAAATATATATATGAAAGTTTCCGAAGTTCATCCAATCTATCTCTGTTTGGGGTATTTATGAACCAGATGCTGTCATTAAGGTTAACAGCACTTTTCTGTCCCCAGGAATATTGCACCTGCTGGATAACTGGGGCTCCATCGCACTGCGCTCGGATGGGTGGTGGAGGCTTCCTTGTCAGGAGGAAAGACCCACTTGGGTCATGGGGCTGGGGCTGGTCCAGGCATCGCTCCTGCTTTGGAAAACGCTGTTGGGGTGAGTGCTCTCCCTTCCAGCACTGTCTGGGTGCTTCCATGTCACAAATCATTTTCCAGCTCAGGGCCCTCCAGTTGTGAACTCAGGGTGAGCAGTGAGGGCAGCTTCTTGGGGCCCTGGGGCTGAGAAGGGGGGAGCCCATTGTACCCTGTGTCGGGCCTGCTGAGCTCACTGGGCCTGTGGAGGGGTGAGGGCGCAGCCGGTCCCAGCCCCTGGTGTGAGTGAAGCTCCAACGTTTCTTTAGGCATTTAGCAAAGGCACGTGAGTGTCGTGTAAGCGATTGCCTCCGTGAAAGGGGTTTGCCAGACTGGAGGAAAAATCACTGTCAGCCGTTCTCTTCATTGATAATCCAGTAAAACTGTTCTTTATGGGACACAGTGAAATGCTAAAGGCAGCCTCGATGGCAGAGGATATTACCTGCTAAGGGCAGCAGATTGTTCTTTGCTATTCAGAAAGCTGATTAAATTGAAGTGCTCTTTATATTTCTACAAAGAACTGCATGCCAGAACATAAACTTACCTTTTGATAGAAAACAGAAGGCATCATTAGTGCTGATGTCTTTCAGCACATTTTCATCATGCATTATACCAGAGCCTGCTGTAGATAGATCGATAGATCTGGAGAGAGATATACAGCTACCTCTGCAGCTCTGTGTGTGCAGGGCGGGTTGCTGCTGGTACCTTCCCTCTGTGCTCGGCAGCATCAGCACAAGGGTTCCTGAGGCAGGTCCTGGCTGGTGAGCTGGAGGAAACAATGAGCTGTGGGAGGTTATTCACTGGAGAAGTACCTGAGAAGAAGGGGAGATGGGGATTTTAGAGTGAAGTCCAAGGTTATGTTTATCACACACTCCATGGGCCCAAAGCGGCAAATGTGTGGGAACAATGGGGCTGGGGCCGAGGGGGTATGGGACACCTGCACCCAGTGCAGTGCTGGTGATGCCAGACCCCAGAGCAATGCTCTCTCATCCCTGTGATGGCTGGAGCCTTTGGGATCCTAAAGTGTTGTGTGACAGCATTAATACAAGATGAATACAGCTCCATACCCTACATCTGTTTAACCTAATAAATAGTTTCAGTTAATGGACAGCAAAAGGAATGATGCTCAGTAAATTTGGTTTTATGAGCCTTTCACTTATTTGCTGTGCCCATTAGGTTGGAAGTTAGGTAATGGTAAGTGTCCATTAGTGCATTAGCTCAGTGATGAGGGAGCTGAATTAAAGAAAAGGGAGAAAAAATGTGGAAAACCCCCTCAAGCCACGTGCATTCATTAACCCCCCAGTTCAGCAGCAGGGACCCAATGGCCACCGAGCTGGAGGGACAGCAGAGGTCGGTCTTTGTGGAGCAGAGCAGTGACGTGTGACTCACCTCCCGCTTCACCGCAGGGTGCGAGGCAGAGCTGGGGCTGAGCCGGGGTCTGTCCTGCGCCACGTGTAATGGGGTCGCTGCACAGTAGAGGAGCCTTCTGACAACGCCTGTTCTGACCACAGGTACCTGACCCAGCTCATAACCCCCAACGTCACCAAATAACAGCCACCGAAATCACCAAATAATACCAACCAAAATAACCAAGTAGTAACAACCAAAATAACCAAATAGGAGCAACCAAAGTAATACCAACCACCAAAATAACCATTTAATTGACAATCCCTTCTTTTACTCATTTCCTTTTAAATTTTTACCTTGCCCAGGCAAATTGGTTTTTAAAATCTCTTTTCCCAATCTCCCAGATACCCTGGGATTATTTACACACTCCACAAAGAGCTATTTACTGTTCTGGGTAATTCAATGAACATTCGCTTGCTTTGAATTAATATGCAGCGGCGTTCCAAGTGCTAGCAATTCACTGACAACTGGAACATCACCTTACCCTGGGAAACACTCCCAGCCCTGCAAGTTAGCTTTTTTAATGCAGCGGGAGAGGCAAATCTCCTTGTTTACGTGGCAGCAAGGAAGGACGGTGTTCATTAGCGGTGGAAGGTGAATTTTGTTCTCTGCCGCTCTCAGGAAGGGGGACGAGCGGTGCAGCCTCTGCAGTTTAGCCAGGGGTGCATTGTAGATGCTAGGAAGGAGTCAGGAGGGTGAAGTGGTTCTGCACGAGCGTGTGGAGGAGCAGGGCACAACCTGTACACACGCTGGAGGAGCTCCCCGTAAGCTGTTTGTAAACCAAATTATCATTGCAGAGCTGTGCCTCTGGTTTGCTTGCAGGACTCAGTGAATGTAAGACTGATCGCTAATGAATTGCATTGTGCTTCACTCAGCTGGTGACTGATAGTTAAACCTAATAACAGCATCACTCTCATCAGCAGACACATTTCAATTTCAATTTGTTGAATGCACTCTGACCGTGGACAAACAGTGGGTGTAATAGAGACCTGGCTTTGAAACTAATAGGAACTGATACATAGAAAATGAAATCTGTTTTCTCTGCCTGTGCTGTCTGCTCGCTTCCCTAATTTGGTTCCACTTACAAGGGTTACTTAAGATGCTAACACTTCACCAGGGGCTTTCCAGATAATGAAAACAACTCTGTTAGGGGCTGCAAGACAGGGAAGAGACAATAAGTTACATTTGTTTGACACAATTTTGAGTCCCCAGTGGGAGCACGTTAGGTCAGGGGGATCCAAGGAGGGGGTTTCTGTGCCTTCCAGGAGCCTTTTCCTTTCCTGCAGCTTTCCATCTTGCGTGTAACCTCCTGCCCAGGCATGGCACGGATCCCAGCTGGAAGTTCTGCTCAGTGACCTCCCGGTACATGCCCTGTGAGGGGCAGCTCTCCTGTGGGCAGGAAGGGTCCTGGAGCAGCAGGTCCCTCACTGCAACTTGTGTTTCTCTCAGGCCATTTTTCCCCTCGCTGTGTTTACTGCAGAGCTGAAAAGCCTCAGGATACAAATATTTCTGGTGATTTTCAAGCTTTGCTTTTGACCTGTGAAAACGCGTTCACAGCAAAGATTGGGTAAACACCCTGAGCATAAACAACTGCAGATGCGGGGCTGAGAGTGCCAGCACAAAGATTAACACATGCAAAGTTAAATACTTCCAAAGAATCTGATTTCATTAGGGACTTTGGTGCTTACGAAGGCTGGCGAGCTGACAGCACAGAGAGCTGAAGTGCTCTAGCTGCTGCTAGAGAGGAGTATGCACAATGCTGCTGCATCCTCCCCTCACCTGCTGCAGGGACACGTGTGACCCCGCTGCAGGGCTCACAGGGGATGCATGGGTCATTCTTCTGCAGCTGCACCTCAGCCAGTTCCTCCTCTGCATTAACAGTAACAGGAGATGCTGGAGCCAGTCTGCTGGGACCCAGCCTGGGACAGCCGTTCAGCATCACTTGACATAGGTCTCTGGATGGAAATAGCTTCCAGTCCCTAGCACCAACTTGGGGACAATATGAACCAGCAATCTAGAGGAGGAATCCTTCATAGCCAATTGGCAGTCTCTTGAGCTATCAAGAACCCTTACACCCGCTCGCAGAGGCTGCAGAGCTCAGGGCCCCATGACAAGTCCCTCCATCCCCTTCTGCCCACCACAGCTACTTGTGGCCCCAGCCTGCAGCACTCCAGGATGTGGAACTGATGCTGCCAGGGCTGGTGGTGATGCTGGCTCCCCTGCGTGCCTGGTAACTGCCCTCCCAGGTGGCATCTCCACAGACATCTGCAGCAAAGGGGTGCTACAGCCTTGGCTCCAACAGTGGGTGCATGGCATAGGCTGGCAGAAAGTCAGTGCAGAGCTAAAATTAGGAGCGATGTCTTCTTCACACCCAGGGCAGTCCTTATTCCCTGAGACCATGCATTCTTAAAGAGTGATTAATATGATGCTTGGAAGAGGACATTAAGTGAGACATCCTATTTACAAAAGCTTCCTAGTGGAGTATTCAAGAGAACAGAGATCCAGAGAGAGCTTGGTGTGTGTTGTTGGTAATATGAAGGGACACTGTTATTTGTATTGCATCGCTGAACTCCATTAAGTCTTTTATTCACCTTGTTCTCAGGACAAATGCTGCTTCATGTGAAGCCATCTCCCGATCAGCATCCATCAGCAAATCACTATTTCATTTTTTATGCTGAGAGGAAGCAGGCTGCTGCTGAATCCGAACGATGCGCTGCCTCCAGGCTGCTGGTGCGTGCGCCTGGCTCCCAGCAGCACCCTCACCCCCTTTGCACCGGTGCGAGGCTGCTCCCTGTGGCAATCCCGGCTCTGCCAGCAGCAGCCCACCTGGGCTGGTGAGGACAGGAACACCCAGGGGTGGGTGTCTGTTTGCAGGGTTTATCCTCATTGGGCCAAGGCCTCTTCCTGCTGCTCTGGCTGGAGCAACCCCAGCACATCCCATCGCCTGCTCATCACTGGAGTATCAGGTGAGGGGTCCCTGCTGATGCCACTGCAGATGCTCCTGCAGCCCCAGTCCCTATGCACATGCATGGTCCCTGTGCTGGTGCTGGCCGTGGAGCCGTCGCTGGTGCAGACCCTTGGGTCTCGGATCCCTTGGCAGAGCTCTGAGAGCTGCCACTTCCCTCTTTCTCTGCATTAAGATTAATGTTTAAACAGCCCTTGGCCTATAAATCTCTCTCGGAGGTTTCCTCAGAACAAATAGTTAGCAGGAGAAGGCGGCATCTGTTTGAAAATGACAGGGCTTGAATCTATTTATTAAGCAGGTAACGGCGCACTCTTGAGCTGTCAGATTGACTCTTCATCTTGTCCTGGTGCAGTTACAAGTGCATTACGGCAGCAGGCGTCACCGCCTGTGTTTATTTACAAGGAGAAAGAGTCATTGAGATTAATTGCACAACTGAATATGCAATATGGTAAACAGTTCTTTGGAAACGATTGTTTGTGTTTAATTATGACATCCAGGAGAAGTTTAACAGCCATAAATTTTTCATTGCATTGTAAATGCAAATGCAGGCATCGAAATATGGCAGAGAAAGGCAGAAACCAGAGCCTCCCTTTGCAGTCGCCTTTGGTACCACAGTGCTCTTGGTCCTAGGGAGCTGCTGGCTTTACCCACTATTAGCACTAGTATTGCACGCTACTTTCTCAGTAAGGCAAGGAGAAGCTACAAGTAAAAGTAGTTTTCATGAAAGTGACTTGTCTGGTCTTTATCAGAGTATCTCCAACCTTTTCTCTCTTTTCATTCTTTTTCTGTCTTTCTTCTCCTTTCCTCATCCCTCCTTGTCCCAACATTTGCATATGAGTCATTGTTGCTCTTGGCAGTTGAGGAAAATGAGAAATAGACGTGTAAGGAGGAAAAAGTGTAATAGCAAGAAAAGATGTGCCCGAAAAAGTTGAAAAAGAAAATAAAAGGAGGGTGGTAATAACAAGGAAATTTAATTGAAAGGGAGTATTTTCATGGGAAAAGGGAAAATGCTGCTGGGGAGAGGCTGAGGTAGAGCATTGTTTTCATCAAGTCTACTCATTTGAGGGAAGCAGCAGGAGTTCCCAGCTGTTTAAAAACTGGCATGATAATGAAAGATGAGTGGTTTTCTGTCTGTGGGTTTCTGAAGCTCATCCCTCATGGGACCAAAGAGATCACTCGGTGAATTTCATAATGTTTAATTTTGTGTTAGGCACAGAACAAGCTGTTTCCATGTTGTACAATCACACGCTCCGGCCTCCGACAAGCTGGAAGGCAAGTGCTTGTGTTCTGAGCAGCCACCGAGGCCGCCAGGTGAAGGCACTTTTATCTTTTCACCATCTGCAGAGCTGGAAAGAATGCTCCATTTCTGATGAAAATGTAAATTGTGAAAGGTCTGTTTGACCAAGAAGAGACAGATTTTTCAGTGAAGGGTGTTGTTGTCCTCCTGGAGCGTCTCCTGTTGGTGTAGGTTTAGTTCATGTACTGCAGAGATATGGACGGGGGAAAAGAGAAACGTGGCACAAGCCAATTCCATTTCAGTTCACTGTGGATGCACATCTGAGAAAGTGAGGATCCTGTGAGGTGGCAAAAGGCATCTTTGTAACAGGATCCAGCCCGTTCACTCACGCGGGTTTGACAAAAGGCATCACTTAGATTCTGTTACCGGCTCCACTTCAGCAGAACACTTGGAGTTGGGTTTGATTAGAAGCTGGTAACTGCTGCTGAGAGGCAGCCGGGTTTAAACAGCTCTCGGCAATCCTGAGAGATGATGTGTGTTGTTCTGGGTTTTCCCTTTGATAATTAATGAGCCTGAGTCATATAATTCTATGTATAATTATTCTTATTTACACATGTGCTACAAGAATCAGGGCACGCTGCTGCAAAGTGCTTTTCCTGCTACATCAGAGCCAGCCCCAGCTGGGGTCTCTGTGATGACATTTAACAGCCAACACTCTCTCTCTTTGTCTTTCTTGGCTATCTTGCATCTTGGACAACATCTTTGAGGTGTGGTCTGTTTGGTGTGGAAAACCTTTTCTAACAAGGTGAGATCTCCTGGGCAGTCACTGGTGGTGCTGGGTTTTCAGGGGTTGCAGTTGAGGGGCATGTCACAGGAAGATGAGCAGCTTTATGTACATTGATTTTTCCATTCCCACACTAGGTGGGTACAGCACCCTGACTGACCTTGGTTTAAAATACACTTCTAATGTGCTACAGGAGCTGTCACCAGGACTGTAGACTTCAAGAACCGATGCCCAGGTCAGCTGTAACCTGCTGAGAGATTTCCAGGTGATGATCCAGTATAGGATGTTCTACAGAAAGGAAATCTGCTTGGCTTTGGTGCAGGGTCAGAGGTTGCCAATGAGCTCCCCAACGTACCGGCTGTATCACAAGGTGAGGCTTCAAGGTGAGGCTTCAAGGTGAGACATGAATCCAGCTGGTCTCAAGGGCACATTAGCAGGGTATAGAGGTTGGCATTATGTGGGTTTTAATATAGGATGTGTGGAAGGCCAGCCTCTAGCTGAAGGATGCATTTAAGTGCTGCTGACCTTGTCACCAAACCTTAAAATGAAATATCTCCCCAGATGAGTCCTGTTTATGATGGTTTCAGACTATTTTAATAGCGATATCGTAGCAGGTTGTGGCTGTGATTTACACCCTGATGGCAGAGGGTATCCTCACTAATCCATCAGAGGGGTCACTCGCTGCCACGGTGCTGGGGATCTTCCCCTGCCACTGTTTTATTGCCACTTCGGTGCTGGTGCCTGAACTGCGGACGATAAAGGACTCACTTAACCTTCAGCCACAGAGTCACCCAGACGCAGCGCACTGAGGGGAGCAGGGCATGAGGAGGCAGATAAATTGCATGTGGATGTTTGTATTTCTGCATATTGTGGCTCCATTTAGCTGTCAGACACCTCATTGTTATTCTCAGACGTACGCATTCACTCCTTTATTCTTTGATTAATGAGATGTAAGAGGGAATCTATGGCCATGGGGGTGCAATGAATCAGTTCTGGGGAAAGCGAATTCCCTCAAGAAGCGATGTGAAGATGGGGATGTACAGCCAGGGGTGGGACTGTCTGAAAAGCTTTCCTAGACTTTACCTCCAGATGATTCCTTGCTGGTTTTCACTTCTCATCCCTCTCCCAGTGTCCTGGTTGAAGGACACCCCTGAAATGAGGATGAGCCATAATGAGGAAAGAGATGCAAATTAATCAAAGATGACACTACAAATGACGTGAAACATAATTTCTTAGGTATAGTGCTCAGATGTAAGGGTGTATATATGTGTGTGTACGCAATCACCTATACATGAGCTGTCATTGCTCATCACCTGTAATGCTCCTGAAGGGCTATACAAATATGAAAACTAATAACTCCCCAAGAGAGGTGTGGGGTGACCTTCAGCTGGGCTCTGGACTCGGATTCAGGAGGTGTGGATTTGCTGCTTGGCTCTCTTTGGTTTTCTTTGTGATTTCAGGTAAAACCTTGAGCGTTGCAGGTGGTGGCTGGTCCCAGTGAGTACCAAAGCCTCTTCCCATGGAGCAGCCAGGCAGTGATGAGATACACCAGAGGGGGATGGGGAGATGGGGAGAAGATGGGGGTAACCAATTGTCTCTGTGTCTGACTGGGAGCCAGCACAGGGCGATGTGGCTGAGCTGTGCTGCTGAACCCTTTTTTAACTACAAACATGCAGGTTTTAAGTTATTTAATGAAGCATAATAATCGAATGGTAATAGCTGTGCATAGCAAGTCCGGAAAATAGTGTTAGGATCAACGTATTGTCTACAGGGAACTAATCTATCTCTGGGAAAAGCTGGTGATTTGTTCTTGTTGGTCTATGAAATTAGAAAATATTGCTGCTTATGAAGCACATTTATAAAACTTGCTCTCTACTTTTAAAGAGTTGGCTTAAGGGCATCTGCTATGATTCACATTTATCAAGTAGTGCACACGTAGCTGCACAAAACCAACTTCAATTAAAAACAGATTTGAGAAGTAATGTAGTATGTAGGCTGTAAAGCTCGAGTGGAAGGAAAATGTACCTGGTCAAAGAATCAGATGTGGCTCTTCAATCCTGGCCTGGTGGTATTTCAGCCTGTAATACAGTTGTGTTCCCATAAAACCTTCTATTGGTGTGGTGCTGGTCATGGAGCTGGATGCTGAAGTCATCCTGCCAGTGACTTTGCAGAATTTGGTCTGCTTATAAGCAGCAATGCATGAGTAGCTAAGCAAGATTGTGTGTTTTGTGATGAGCATTCAGGCTAGATCTATATCCTAATAGGAAATCAATGATTGGGTCACAAGGTGGGACAGAACAATGAGAATCTTAAATCCCAAAGGAAATCAAACATGAAAGGAGCAGTGACTAGTGGGGGGTTCTGCAGGCAGAGGTGTGTGTCTTGTAAACCACGTTCTGATGTCGTGCTTCATCAAAACCTGCCGTGAGCTCTGCCATGTCCAGTTGACTCCTATGAAGAGAAGAGTAAAATGAAAACGTGATGGATTTGGGAAAGCGAAACAAGCCGATTGTGAGTCTGCAACATGGCAGGGCTGGCAAAACATTGCACCTTGCACGTTATTAAGATTGAGGAAATTTTATACGGTGTAGAGTTTGATCTTGATTGATTGTGTGTGCTTAGAGCCAAGCCAGGCCAGCCCAAGCCACAGCATTAAAAAAGCAACGGTTTGACAGGAGCCGCACAGGTTGATAGCCTGCTCACAACTGGTTTCACTACCTTGCTAAAATAAACACCTCAGTCCTACCAAAACCTATTAAAGGCAGAATGAAGCCCATGGAGGCAGAGCAGGAGGAGGGTCCTGTGCGGCGTGACTGATGCTTCTGCTGCAGGAAGGATGTGAGGGGCAGACCCAGGGCAGCTCCTCCGTGCAGGTGGGCAACCCAGGCTGGTCCGAGGAAGGTGAAATGTCCTTGGTAGTAACTATGGAGCTTTCTCCTTCCCGATCCATCTCCTGGCTTTGTTTATCTTCTCTTACTGAGCTGAGGCTCCTAAAGCAAAACAATCCCCCTTTGAATGCTGAACATGTATCAGCTGTGTATACAGCTGTGTATATAGCTCCTGTGGTGACACCACAGTTGCTCATAGGTGTGGAAGCAGCCACTGGGCTGGGCAGGGCAGGATGGATCAGGTGTGCTGAGACTAAATCTGAAGTAACTGTAAATACTTCCAAGTCCTCAGGAACAGACAAGGCTGTGAAGCTTCCTCAGTGTCTCTTAACAAGTGAAGGAGTTGGAAAAGGTCTCTTTTTTTTCTTTCAAGTTCTTTCCTCATATCAAATCAAGGAGAATTGAGAATGAATCCGTAAGCCTCTAATCTCAGCTTTGTGAATATTTTATCTTTATGTCTGAAAAGTTCAGCTATTTCTGGGTTCTGAGCTGGCCGCAAACATGGCTAAAAGTTGTAGATTAAAGATTGAAATAGAAAGTTAAATTGCAGGTGAGGAGCACACCTTTTCTTAGTGACTTCCCAGAGGAGGTACACAGATGTGGTGTTTCTTGCTGTGCTGTCTGCTGTGTTATGCAGCTCGAGGATGGGTGCTGGCAGCATGGCCTGGGCTCTCACAACCACTGTGCATGAGAGCAATAGTCCCCAGAGCTTATTACCATGAGCCCAACCTGCAGCTGCCTGTTGACTTCTTATCTGAGGGACGTGGACAAAGCCACCTGAGTGCAGTGACCAAAGCCGTCCTGTCCTTCCTACCTGTACATGAGCAAGCAGAGCAGAGATTACTTAAAGCAGTGCTTAGGAACAGGTGTGTCCCTACAGCTGGGAAAGGGGCTGGCTACTGCTGGGAATTTCCCCCCTCTGCAGCTGAGGCCATGGTGGATGAAGGAAAGCAGCTTTCTCTCAAGCCCTAGGAGCCCACCTCCATTGTATTAATGTCTAGAGCTGCTGGGAATGAAAAAGCTGCAAGCTAAAGCCCCAGGAAAAATGGCCAACTATCTGTAATTGTCAGTGCTGGCCAGAAAAGCAGAAATGGCTCTTTTTATAGAGCTGCGCAGGTCCAGCAGCAATAAATCACTGCTGCAGCCGGTGCTTGGATCGTGGTGACCTGTCACTGAGAGTGAATGACAAAGTGACTTTGTGAAAGGGAGAACATGGAATGTGAGGAACACAGGAACACTGCAGGGGGTTGGAGGGAGCGACACTGCTGCGGCCTGAGCATCCGCACCTGAGGGGCTGTGCTTTGCACACAGGGACTGGAGACCGGTTTTAGGAACACAAGGACTGAACAACTTCATTTGTTGCCAGATCTGAAACAGTTTTGGTGCTTGTGAGGCTGGGGGGGGCAGGGGACGGGCAGGAGCTGGTGGTGGTGGCTGCTATGAGAATGGCTGCCCTTGGGTTGAATTAGGTTAAGATGAAGGTTTGGGCTGGGATTGAGTTTTACAAAAGAAAGGCTGAAGAGCCTGAGCAATTCCTGCCTCTGGAAGCACTGTAGGCAGTCCTGTCCTTGCCTAGCAGGGTGGTGAAGTGTCTCAGGAGGAGTTTATGCAGTGCCTCTCAAGGCAAATTAACCAGATGTTTGTGCGGGTACCCTATAAATTCCCCAAAGGAAGGCAGGAGCAGTGGGTCAGGGATGCTGCTATGAATTACACTTAAGAATTCCCATACAGCTGCAGTTTCCTTCTCATTTCCAGCTGGCTTTCAGCATCAGATCATTGGTGCAATTCAATTTGATGTAACAAGTGATAAACATGATGCACTCCCTGTTTTATCCATGGCATGGGTCTTTTATGGGTGTGCCATGCCTTTATTACAGCGTGTGCTGGGCTCAAGTTGTCCAGCGTGGTTACAACAGACTCATTTATCTGAATAACACCACAAACACCCATTAGAAAGAGCTGAAGTGCCAGGGCTGGAACAGGCCCCTCACCCATGGCTCCAGGGGTCATTTAACCAAGCTCCACCGCAGTGCCCGGTGCGGTGGCTGCGATGAACACAGAGCACTTCTGGAGCACGTTTTCATCTCTGAGTGTTTTGCAAACATTAATTAAACCTCATGAATGAGCAAGTGGCAACATTCCCTCCTGCGGGATGATTTGCTTAATATCTAAGGGAAGTGTGAGATGTACATAGGTAGATAGATAGAGATGTATAAAATATCTAAGCTCTGCCGTGGGGCCAGGATGTCTGCTAGAAATAGCTTCTGTGGGTTCTTGGAACAGACAGTTTTCAGCAGAGGGTGGAGGTCCCCACTCACAGAGCCTGGGGTTTTATTTCCATAGCTGATGAAGAAATTACATTTGTTCATATTTTAAAACTGGTCAAAGAATTACGTGCGTATTTCCACCCTGTGGCTTAAAAGCCCTTATCTACAGCTTTTTCTGTACTTGTTCTAAAATGTGTTGGCCTTAGCAATTGATTACTTTAATTTCCCCAGGCAGGCATTCATTACACTGCACCACTCACATCATTATGAAATAAGATGCTTTATGCAGCAGAATGACTCTGTACAATTAGCAGGATATTGTTTCTAAAGGAGCCCGGCACTTCTGCTCAGGTAAGAGGGCAGCCAGGACCATCATTTAACATAAAAGAAGATAAATCACGGAGGAATCAATGCCTTTCCCATAGCATTTGCTCCTTGGCACTGATGGTCCCGTGTGTTTAAAAACGAGTTGGACTTTGAAAAACAGTCATGAGATTCCCTTAATAACAGGGGAATTGCTTCCTCCAGCAGCCAGTGCACAGGCACCGGCACGGGGTGTGGGAAAGGAATGGAGCTGGGGGATCTCGGGGCAGGGGCTGTGGTCGGAGATGTCAGCACAGATGCACGTGCAGATCTCCCCGGCCATCACCATCCTTGTCCCATGGTGACAGTGACGGGCCCATTCCCCCGCCATGGCTCTGGGACCCCCCTTGTCTACCGCTGAAGCTGTGTCGCTGCTCTGTGCAAACAGACGCGTAAAGAGACATGACATTTCCTGGGCCATTCTCCTGTGTTAATGCGACTCCGAGCACAGGGTGACCTTTTCACAAAGGATTTGTAAATGCCAAAAACTGCATAAAAATCTCTTTCAGGCAGACAGAGGCGTCAGAACTCTGCATTTATTTCTTAAATGGTGCTCTCCTGCCTTTTCTCTTTGGGCTTTATCGTCTCTGTGCACTGAATGGATGTAATGAATCTGTATTTCAATAACAGCCACAAAGAGAATGAGAAAAACCCAGCAATAAAGCAGCCTCCTGCCCAGGGCAGCGGCGTGTGGAGCTCAATGGATTCAAACAAACCCGCAGGGGCCGGTGCTGCAGTGGGAGCGAGCACCCAGCCGGGCTCTGCGCATCCACATGGCACCGTGGGACAGGACCAGGCAGTGGGATGGAGCAGCGGGACCAGGCACCGCGCTGTGAGGGTGCTCCCACAGTCCCATTTCCTCCTGGTTTGTGCATTCAGGACTATACAATTCCTGCCTGTGAGAGGGCAGAGCTGGTTGGGATGTGGGGAGCGGCTGCAGCCGCTGTGTGTATAAGAGCACAGACTGTTCCTTACTTCTGAACCAGACACACACAGAGAACAGAAGAATCAGCCCAAAATCCCCTCCTGTGGTTTGGTATTGCACTGCATTTGGGATATTTTGTTTACTCCTGCCTTTGCAGCATGCTTTGTTCATCTCTAACCCATTTGATTCACTCTCCCTTCTCCCTTTTGCAATAGCCCAGAGACTTCACTTGGTACTGGCATGGGCTCAAGCTTTTCATAAGCTACAGCCTGAAAAGGAAGAATTGAGGCTGGCCCTGACTCAAATGCAAGTTTCGTATTTTAATGTTTTATCACCTCAAAATATCACCCTCCTTTTAATTCCCCGAGTGATTCTTGTGCCCAGCTCACCGAATGCGAATACACTCCCTGTAACTCACTCAGATTTCTCCCAAGCTCTTCTTGTTTTCACGTCTATTGCAATGAGAAGTACACGATCAGAAGGAGCCTCAAACAGGCTCCTCAAATAATGAGGATGTATACAAGAACATCTTGTATACAAGAAAAACGCCCACAGTTGAATAGGAATCACCAGGTATACACAAAGCCAGCACTGATTAACTGTAATGCACTGGTGAGTTATCTGGGGCCTGGCCAGGTGCTTGTTGTTCTTCACTTGTCTGAACATGACAAAGTTCCTCAGTCAGGGCCTGTTTGCTCGGACCCTCATGTAGTGATGCTCGGCAGGTTTAATTTCTATTTAAAAGCTCTATATTATGGCAAAAGAAACCCCACACAGAGGAGACAAGGCACTCAGTTGCTTATCAGACAGTCAAGTGGTTCTGCTGGCTGCTGCAGGAGGAGAGGGGGCACTGGACAGACACAACCACGTTTTCAAGCTATTTGACAACTACAGATGCATGGTGGGTTTGGATAAGTTGGGGAGTGAGCCCCCTCCCCAGACTAATGTACCTGTACCTGGGATATTCTAAGAAGCCCTTCCCATGCATGGAGCACCAGGACCAAAACCTTCCCGGGGCAGCTCCTTTCACAGTGTTACTCCTTGAACATCTCCATCATCATCCGGTTTCCCTTTTCCAGCACAAGACATTACTTCTTGTTCAGTTCGCAAGCAACTAATGAGAGTAATTGGTCCCTGTCCTCTTTATTATGTCCCTCTAAGTATTGGTAAAGAGTTATCATGGCTCCCTCCAGTCCTCTTTTCTCTTCACTTAAGGATTCCCAATTCATATTAATTTGTCCTCCCTGACCCTCCCTCCCACTCCCACTTTATACATCAAATAACTGAGCCTAATTACTCTGCAGACATACCACATTAGGATGAGGAAATGAAGGAGGGGACGGCAAAGCGCGCTCCAAAAGCAGTTGTATGAATTCCCAACTGACCGAAACCACTCACCGTGGCTCAGGTTCAGGAGCTCAGATCGGGGTGTAGGAGCACAGCACATCCTTACCACATCTTTACCACCACCCTGCAGTGGAGGCCTCGCTGGGCATCCCTGTGCTGCGCCAGGGTACACAGCACCAGGGGAGATGCAGGCAGAGGCTCAGCATCCCCTCCTGCATGCTGTAACATTAACACAAGGGTTAATTTAGATTAACAAAGTGGAAATGTCAAGCTTCATTGATATTCTGGCACCCAGCATTAATTACCTTTCCCTTTTTTTAAGCAACCATTCTTGTGTTCTGTTGCTTCACTTAGAGCTGATAATAAGCTGTCCATCTATAGACCCATTCTGCTGACACAAATCATGATGGATATGAAAAGCAATAAAAAGCAAATCTAATGAGACACTGCTCAGAATAAGACAAAAAAATGAACCATGTTCTTTAATCATCAATGTGCAAAGCCGACCGGAATAAATTGTTTCAAGGAGGCCTCGTTCCTATTTAAATGTAAAATACACTGGGATGTGCTAAGAGCCAGAGAAAATGAGGGGTTTCTGATGGAGTCTTAGCCTTGTAATCCCAGTACCCCCAAACCCAGGAACCCAACCAACAAACAAATCCCCCTCCCTCCCAGCACTGCAGCGAGGCACTGGCTTCTCTGCTTAAGGTATTCTGGAGTGAAATGCAGAAAAATGTGGCTACAACAGGGTGCCTGCCCGTGGCCCACAGCACACTTCCACAGAGCTGTTTCCCTGCTTCTGGAAGCCCAAGGCACTGAGGAGCTGCACGTGCAGGAGAGGAGCAGCAGCGCAATGGCAAGGGCAAGCCCAGGGCCTCGCATCACTAACACCAACAGTGGATGATGAGGGTGGATCAGACCCCTCCCAGGTGCAATGCCCTGCCCTCACTGGGCTCTGTCCCTTACCCCCGTGCACCTTGTCCGTGGCTGCCATCCCATCAAACACCCAGGATCGCCCCACAGGATCCCAGCATCCTTCTGTGTCTCCACTTCCATATTCAGCTGCCCTTTGGGGTTTTGTAGGGTCTTTTCGCCTTCATGATTCTGAAATTATTTAGCTGATATTTTATTATTGCACTACAGTAATTGCACTGGCACAAGGTGAACATTAACATTTGCAGAGTGGGTTTGAGAAAAACACAGCATCTTTAAGCCTCCACACCAAAAATGATCCTCAGCAACAAATGATGGCATCACAGCAGATGTCCCCCCAGCACCAGAAATCACTGCTGCTGCTGCAGGTCTTTGGCACTTAATGCCTCCCCTGCAAACAACACTAACAAACAACAGAATCCAACCTTCTCCCCAGCAGACACCCGGTCCTTGAGATTTCAGATGTGTTTTTGTTTCCTTGTTTTATCTGCATGAACAATTTGAATGGTTTTATAATTTGCCTGTGCTTCCATTTTATTACATCTGCCTCCCATCTGTTATTTTTATGGCTTATTTTACCATTCTCCTCTCACTAATGCCGGCGGCTCTACTGTAAAACCCATGTTGCATCCTAGAAACCTATCACCTCACTTGAAAAATAGATCTTGTGCATGATGGCATAAGAACTGCCTGGAGAAGAATGAATGGATTTTTTATTAATGATTTCCTGTAGGGAGAACCCATGCAATAGTCGTACTTGGTGCGAATACATCTTCTCACTGCACCTTGCACAAGTCTTGCTGAATGACAGAGCCCATTCACCAAACCTAAAGAAAACCCCAGTGACAGAGGAGGGCTTGTCCTTTAGATAAGGGATGGCACCACTTTCCATGGTTTTAGAGTGCAAAGGCTTCACACAGAGGAAAAGCCCTCACCCTGCACAGCAGCCAGGACGCGGAGCTCTGGGGATAGAAGGGGCACTGAGGAGTTCCCCAGCTCCTTCCCAGACATCGTGCTGGGCATATCCCAACAGGCAGAGATGCTCGGGAGCAGAGCTCCAGTCCCCGGGGACGCTCCATGATCCCTCCAGGGCAGCAGAAAAGAGGGAGAAATGGGAAGCCAGCACCCGGAGTCCCAGGCCTGGGCTTTAGTGACGGGTGCCCGCAGCTCTCAGTCACTCAGTTGTACATAATTCAGTCACTATCTCACAACAGTCACCCTCACTTCTAAGGAGTTCAAGAGGATCACACTGGCCAGGGATCTGCCAGCAGAGCACTTATGAACCAGAGCTAATTCACTAAGGTTCTCACAGCGTGGTGCTGGGCAGGGTCTGCAGAGCCCAAGCCAGGTCCAGCCACCGATGCTGCCTTAGCATCAGGGAGAAGAATCCAGAAACATGCAAAATAAATACAGATTCCCTTCATATTGTCTGCAACGCTGAATTCTCAGCCTCAGAGAGACGGCAGATGAGTCCCAACGTGCTGCAAACTGAGGCCACTGGAATTTTGCACTTATTTGTGGCAACACGCAGTTTTCTCCCTGTTTCATAATTTCCCAAGCACAAGTGTAATTGCACTGGCCTGCTACCAAGAGGTTTATTAAAGCGGCGAGGGATGAAACTAATGATTGTTAAGAAGATCTAATTGCGGGGGTACCGAGCTGCACATTACACATTTATGGCTACCAACCAGCAGTGCTCCAATGGAGGCCTGTGGATTTGTTTACCTTGCCAAGGCACTGACACATCCAGTCACACGAATTCCAAGGCTGAGGCAGAAATCAATCCTGAACACCCCACTGCGCAGCTGGAAAAGACTAATTCCATGGTGAACCCGAGTCCAGTGAAAATGTGCATAATTTAAGATGTATTAAAACCATAAGCTGCTAAAGCATCAATATTTAAGTGCCATCCCCTGCAGTGTCACCGCCGATTACCGGGCAGCACGTTCAGCTTTCAGTGCAGGCAGGAGAGGGGGGGGGCTGACCTGCCTGCTGGAACGTGCGCGTTCCCATGGGATTCTTGCTAGGAGCCTAAAGGGGGAAGCTCCGGCCACTGCAAGTAAACACATCACTATGAACGCAGCGAAGGCTCAAGTGACTCAAACTCCTCAGCCCTGCAGATGCTCAGTGTGTGCATCCAATGCGGACACCGCTCCAGAGACAGCCCCCACCCCACAGCACCCTGAGACAGGGCTCTTCCCTGTCATCCCCAAGACCCTCCAAACGGAGTCACAAAGCCCCTGGAAAGCAGCCATAGGAGAAAGCTCACTGAGGACCAACCCCTGATGGCAAGGTCCCTGGTCCTTCCAAGGGCCAAAGCACCCACACACCCCCTGTGCTGCACGGGCTGATCTGCACTTTAATGATCTACCACTAATGAGATCCTTGCATTAGTTAATCCAGCGGCCATCTGCTGGGGGTAGGGCATTTATCACTAAGAATCTACCTACCTGTTGTGCTGGGCCTGCACACGGTGAATCTCAATCATCTTAACTTAGACAATCTATTATACATAACATGAAATTTAACCAGGTATGTCCTGTATGGGGCTGTAACATTGCAGCAGTGTGAACTAATTAGATAACACTCATTATTGTTCATTCAATTTGCATGTGCAGATGCAGGGAGCAGCGTGCTGACTGCTCTCCAGGCACTGATTGATCGCTCCCACTTTGCATTCATCAGGAAGGTGGCCTCCACACACCAGTTTTACAGTTTTTGCTGCCACTTGCCTGGATGTGCCAAACACCTTGCCCTGTGTCTCTCGGTTAACAGCATCTTGCCAATAGGGCTCAGCCTGTTTCCGCAGCCCGATGGGCGAGTGAGGAACTGGGAAACCTTCCCTTCCATGTGCTGAGCAGGAGCAAGCAGAGCTCTGACAGCAGGGGCTGGTGACAGCTCGCCAATACACCAGGTTCAGGGGTGGCAGTGCCCATTGCCCATCCCCTCCAGCCAGAAATGACTCATTGAAACAAGTGGGGCTGCTGGAGGGTTTGACTTTGTCAGGTGAGTGCCAACCCCTGCAACCAGGACAAACGCGGTTCTCATGGACCTCCCCATCCTCCCCCACTGTCCCCTCACAGGCACAGGCTGGGGGCTGCTCTGCTTCACCTCTCCCCATCTCCCTGCCCAGCGCCAGGCTGGGCCGTGGGTTCAGGGGCTCATTCCCTCACCCAGCTTTCCCCAGGAGCAAACCACAGCCCAGCAGCACTGGGCGGTCCCAGCCCTGCACCCTGAGCCCTGCTGGCCCCGGGGCACCCCCCCTCCCCGCCCTCAGCCCTTTGCCACCGGTCACACACCCAGGAGCACCAGCCCTCCCCACAGGAGGCTTTTCTTCGATGGTGCTTTAAATCAGCCAGGCAATCAAAACCTGTTAGAGACCCGTCCGTGCTCCCACAGGGCTGAGACTGAAAGGATGCCTGCCTGTAAATTGTTCAAGATCAGATTGCATCTTGGCAAAGCCCATGGTCAAAATAATAAAGAAACATCAAAAAAGGCAACTGATGTTTGGGAGAAATAAGTGTTGTCAGACTAAGTCCGTGGCCAGGGTGGGAATCAGACCGAGCACCCAGACTGGAGCATCTCTGAATACAGACTCCAGGCAAAGCCATCGCCTTGAGGCCTGGAGCAATTCTGGGGCTGCTTCTCTGACATCAGTTTAGGGGGTACAAGGAGCTGGTTGAGAAGCATCTCCTCAGCTGGGGGGATGTGGGCACTTCCCCATGGGGGTTCATCAGCCCCTGATGAGGGATTTGCAGGGGAATCTCTGTGGGCACATCCCACCTGCCCCATGACAGCCGCTTCCCAGCCGGGGCACGTGCCCTGTGATGCAGGATGATGCCATTCAGAGCTGAACTGATCCAGGGGTTCTTTTTCATTAAGCTCAGTGTTGCTAGGCTGCTAGCACAAGGCAGCTCCACCGCCATCATGTTAGGCAGATGAACTGTCGCTTCAGCTCATTTCAGTGTGAAACACTGTCACTTTTTCTCCTTTTTGCATATGCAACACTCACTGGATAGTTCAGGTCTATGCACAACATATTTATTCAACAGTAATCGCTTCATTTCTGCAAAGGAAATATGTTCCACTACTCCTGCAGCTGACAGGCTCTGGCAGAAGTTGGAAGCTGAGGCTCCAAAAGGAGGGAGAATATGCTTATGGGATGAACGCAGCTGTTTGCAGTATTCCTCTGCCCTAGCAATTATTTAAATAGGAAGAATTCCGGGAGGGTTATTGGCTTCCACACGGTGCGTGCTCTGTCAGCCACCAGCCAGGGTAGCAGAGAGTGAACCTCTGAAGACATTTCTATTCTTGCAAAGCATCTTTGGGAAGGAAGAGGGTTCGGTTCCGCAGCTGCTCACACACCAGAACACACTCGCTCCCATGGGCAGCACAACAAGTGGTACAAATCCTGGTACATTCATGTAATCTGCATAACCATTGTTTGGGAGCATCGCTGAACTGCCCCAGACTCCCCTCAGCTACAGAAGGGATCAGGGCCCAGCTCAAAGGCACAGAGCAAGGTACAGCACGTGCCTACAGAAAAGGTGGATTATCTGCCTCCGTGTTGGTTTTGCCTGAGGGGAATGAGGTGGGACCCTCTTGAACCTGCTCCCACTGCACTGTCATTTGTGTCTGTGCCTGCTTGGCACTGAGCTGAGGAGCACTTTCTGGAGGCAGAGGCTGAGGCCAGCCTCGCTGCAGTGCTACAGCAGGGAGCACTTGCTCCATTGCTGCATTTCAACAATAAACTGGAGTGTGTTTAAGATTCAGCAGCTCCTTGTGAACGTGTTGCTGCTTCACCTCAGGTATCAGCCAGGACAGCCCTCGGACAGCACTGCTCACTAAATGAAACCCCAAATCCCTTGTGGAAGGGGGAAGCTGCCCAGGGAATAGCAGTGTGTGAGCCTGGTTGTCATCCAGGGCTCTCGCAGTCATGAGGAGCATTAAT
>JANHGB010011119.1:0-10193 GCA_026283785.1 Coracopsis vasa | reverse complement strand
CTGGACTGGATGAGCTTAAAGGGCTTTTCCAACCCGGTTGATTCTATGGGTGCTCAGCCTCCTGCTCTCTCTCCCACAGCTGACTACATTGTGATGCAGTTCGGGCGTGTGGCGGATGATGCTTTCACCATGGACTACAACTACCCCCTCTGTGCCGTGCAGGCCTTTGCCATCGCCCTCTCCAGCTTCGATGGGAAGCTGGCCTGCGAGTAGCACCTGCAGGGTGACCATGTGCTGGTGCCCAGTGGATGCTCCTGTGTCCTTGTCCTGCTCCGCTTCCTCCATTTCCACCTTCTGCATGATGAATGCTCATGGTTACAGCTGCTCCTGTGGTGGCTGGAGGTGCACGATGCCTGCAGAGCGCAGTGGGACACTTATCCAGGCAAACTGGGGCCAGATGGCAGAGTCAAGCTCAGGGTATATTTAGCAGATGAGGCTGACTGTGATCCCGATCTCATCCCTTTGAGACATTTCTTGGACTTGGATCCTGGAAACTCATCCCCCATTTTTATTTTCTATTTTTTTAGGTTCTGGTTTGTATTTTGTAGCTCGGTCTTTCAGGGAGGGGGTGTTGGTGGTCTCTGTGTTTCCTCATCTGCCTATGAGTGTGCACAGAGCCCCCCAGCCACTGAGCACCAAACCCCTTTATTCATAGAATGATAGAATCAATCAGGTTGGAAAAGACCTTTAAGATCAAGTCCAACCTTTTTTGCCCTATCTTTCCCTGGTGCAAGCAGCCATGCAGTGTTCGTGATGTGTTTGCACACCCAGGGCTCTCCATGCACTGGGTCTAATCCCACCACCCGGAAGCCTTTGGGAATTTGGGTCCCTAAGGAGCATCTTGGCACCCAGAGCACTGGCACCGTATGGGCACGTGCCAAGGGGAGGCACCGGCAGCCACGTGAGGCAGAGCTGGCATCACCAGCACGGGGCTGGGCTGGGGCGATGCTGCCAGGAGGGACCTGGAAGGGAAAACTCTGGGTGCACCAGGAAGTGCCGGTGGGTGACTCACCAGGTGTGGTGCGGTGCTGAGTCACGCTCAGCACCCGGCCGGGCCCCCAGTGTCCCCCCATCCCTCCAGACCCCACCGGCCTGGTGGTGCTCTGGAGCCCTGCACACCCCATGAGTGCTCCATGCTCATGGGACGGTGACAGATGGGAGGTGCCACCTCAGGACATAGACCCATGGATGTTACAGGGGCCTGGGGGAAGTCATTGGGAAGGGGAGGTGATGGAGAGGGCAGGTTGGGGGGAGCAAGGCAGCCTGTGCCCCATTTCCAGCACTAATGCACCTTTGTGGGGTGAGGATTTGGCTGCATGGACAGTCCCAAATTTGATTAATTCAGTGCTGAGAAACAATGGGACATGCCAAGGTGCCCCACGCTGTCCTTGACCTCCTAATAGGACTTCTCTCACCAGCTCAGCTCATGCACTGACCCCAGGGTGGCCTGATACAATTTGGGGTCTCCTTCCCAGGACACACAGAGTTTTTTCCCCATTTTGTGGGTGATGTAAGCCCCCCAAGTTAACACTGCGAGAGGCAGCTGGGACAGAAATATCTCTGAAGTGATGAACAATGGTTTACGCTTCAGAAATGCATCTTAAATGCACTGGAAAGTTAACCTTGATACAGAACGTCGTCGGCACCACTCTGATATAAGATCAAAAGCATTTGCTTACCAAGGGTTTCTGATATGGTTACATGACTTTGTATCTTGTGGTGTTCCTGTGGGAAGTCAGTAAAAGCCTCACCTGCTGTTTGTCAGAAGGAGATGAAGGCTGAATGACTCTAGTGTAGCCAAAAAAGTAGTGAACTTCCCTGGCTGACCTCTGTTTATGCTCTTGATTTTGGTTTCTTTTGAATGTAATGTGTGTGTGTATAGAACAAGTGCTGTAAGGGTAAAGGAAATATAACCCCTCTGAAACATGCAGAAACAGTGTCCCTGCTGTGAGTCCTGAACAACAAGAAGAAGAAGATGCCCCTGTACCTGATTTGCTGGGAAGTATCCTGTCTGGACAGAGCTTTCTCATGATGAGTAGTTCAGATGTGGTCATCAACAGAGATGGTTCGCTGACGGCGAAGAAAGCAGGTAAGGGTTTGGCACTTCATAGTGCAATTGGCCTCTCTGTTTCATCTATTTAATCTATGTCATCTATGTCTGCCCTGGTCCTACAGGCTGCATAGTTTTAAACACAAGGATGCTTTTATCTGAATATGTAGGATAGATTCAGTGGTTGCCAGCAGTAATTCAGCTAATAAGTTTCTAAGGTATGCTCTGAAATAGTGTTACTTGTCCCTGTTTTAATTGCAGAGCTGAGATGTTACTGGATGATTTTGGGTTTAGTAGATAGTTTTCTTCTTTCAAAAGAACTACACTGTAGTTTTATGCTTTGTTATAAAACATGGAGGACTGGATAGAACAGAGGTATCTTAGTACCCAATTTTTATGGTGTTTGTCATGCATTACTGCCATGCCAATGAACTGTACTTTGGTTTGAAGAACAGTCATGAGGACCTTGGCATGAAGTTTCTTTGCAAAAGTAGAGTTCTAGAGTATGTGCTAGTATCTCCAGCTTCCAAGCTTCCCTTGGCATGCTGTTATTTGGAAAGAATCTCTTCAAATTGAAACTTAGAGCTTTATTCTTAAAATAAGTACCTGTAACAGCCTCTATTGTGGTCATTTTTATCTATCAGCAACTACGGGATAGTATACCCGAATCCGGTGATACCTACAGAACAGAGTAATTTATTTCCAAAACATTAATGTTTACCTCAAAGATGTGGTTGTCTGGCATTAAACCTTAAGCATTTGACCAAAAGAACTGTTGGACTGACTTATGACTGTGGTATGTCTGCAAACTAAAATGGAACTTAATTAGCTCAGTATTTCTTTTAATGTTGGTGGAAAAATGTCCAGTTACATACTGAAAAGCTTAATTATTTGCTTGTATGTCATAGCTCCACTTCATAGAAAATCGACGAATGACTCGAGAGCAGATGATAGTTCAGGACATAGCACCCAACCAAGTACAGTGCACTCAGGGACCACAGCAAGCAGCTCCACTCCTGGACCTTCAGTTTCCTCAGGGCTGAGTACTCAGACCAGACCCTCCTCCTCTTCCTCCTCCTCAAGCTTGTTTTCATTGCCTTCACCCTCACTGAGAAGGATTGAGCCTGCAGCAAACTCAGCACAGGCCACATCAGGAAAGGCAACTGTAAAATCAGAATATTCAATGACACCCAGATCTGTTCAGACTCAAAACGTAGCTGCTCTGAGCAGGCATGGCTCCAGGCTAGATGAAATGCCCAGATGTAATGGAAACTCTAAAAGCTTTGCAGCCACTGACTCGTCATCTTCAGAGCCCCTGAGCTGTAATTTGAATTCTGCCTCAAAAGCTGTAACTGTGAGGCAGCCATTAAAACCACCTTCCAAGAGAATTGACATCTTTGAGCTTCCCAGGATACCAAAGATTAAAAAGGAAACTAGCAGCAAGCAGGTGGAGCCAGAACCTGCAGGAAGGCAAAGCTGTGACATCCCCAGCTCCTGTATAACCCAGCTGACTGGCAAAGAGAGCGCTAATCAGCCAGGAAAGGGTAGCAAGGTGGAAAGTCAGAAGTCAGCTGCCAAGGAATATCATCAACAAACGCGTACAAGTGGGTTGTCTTTTTCTACCAATACAAGTGTTCATGGCAGTTCATTGCTACTGGGCACTTCAAGGAGCAAAGGCCCAAGCTCTTTTGAGAGTTTTAAAATCAATATTCCTGGAAACGCAGGACACCCCAGCAGACTCTCCAACCCAGGATTTTGTAACACCTTCCGCCCTGTGGATGACAAAGTGCAACAGAAAGAGAATCCTTTGCCTCTTTTCTCAGTTAAGAAAAAGCAGGTCAAAAGTGAGATATATGATCCCTTTGAGCCAACAGGATCAGACTCGAGTTCAGCAAGCAGCAGTCCTGAAAGGCTTGGCTCAGGGATTCCACTAACTAATATTACCAGAACTATTTCCATTGAAAATCCCAAAGTTCAAACGTTTCAAACTGTCCGTCGTTTCACCCCTTACATGGTAGAAAATGTATTTGGATCTGAGGCTGACTTTGATGTACCATCTAGTAACACAGAGTCTCATGATGATGTGACAGTAGAAAGCAGGATTGTAGAACCGATCTCTGATACAGAAGAGCGGGACAATATGGAGGAGGAAGACTTTCTAAGCAGTCCTTGCACTTCATCTGCTGCTAAGCAGATTTCTAATGCAGAGTGTTTAAAAGGGGAAAGGAGAGAGGGCCCTAATGTATTCTTCAATGCTGAAGAATTGATTAGACCTAACATTAATGTGAAAGTAGAACCAGATAGTCCCTCAAAGAATTATGAGCAACAGAATGTCCAAAAGGTAGAACAGAGAGAGAGGCGATCACGTTCCAGATCGTGTTCAAATTCCAGCTCCCGAAGCAAGAAGAAGTTAAAAAGGAAAAAGGCACTTGTCAAAGAGCATAAGAGGTCCCGATCAGGGTCTAGGGATAGGGCACACTCAAGGGACCGAAGCTCCAGATCTGCCTCTTGGTCAGGTGGAGAAGAGTGTAGCAAAACACAAACACCAAAACCCAAGAGCAGGAGGTCTTCTACTGACCGTTCTAGCAGTCACGAACGATCCAAGAAAAAGAAAATGAAGGATAAAACCAAGGATAAAAAGGCAAAAACTTCTTGGTCTAGGGAGAGAAGGAAATCTAGGTCACGCTCAGGTAGTCCTGGAAGTACTTCTGAGTTTTATGAAAATCGGAAAAAGAAAAGACGGTCTCGATCAAGGTCAAGACGGAGGGAACGTTCCAGATCGAACAGCATTGAGAGGACTAAAAGGCGGAAACACAGAAGAGACAAAAGCTACGAAAGGTATGATAAAGATAGTAGCTTGAGGTCAAGGGACAGAAAGAGATCAAGATCCAGGTCTCGGGAGAGGAGGAAATGGAGGTCTCGATCTCGGTCTACATCTCGATCTCGGGAGCACAAAAGCAGCAAATCAAAGGAAAAAAGACCACGATCAAGATCACATTCCAAAGAAAGAAAACACAAATCAAAAGAAACATCACTTCCTCCTCCACCAGAAAAGGATCAAAAGCCTCCAGTTGAAAGTGTGTCCGGGTGTCTGGAGCAAGCCCATTCCTTCAAACAAGAGCCAAAGGAGGAGCTAGTACTAGAAGAGCTTTCCATAACCATTCAACCAAATGTCAAACTTGAGGAAGTACAAGCTGAGACCCCAGTTCAACTCAGAGAGGTCCAAGAAATTATAAAGGTAGAGCCCATCTGTCAGGATGTGACCCGTGAAACTGCATTCCCTGTGCCAGAGATCACAAACATTTGTGTTCCAATTGGCAATGTGGATTCTTTTGCTGAAACAGAGTTAATGAGTAGCAGTGATCCAGCTGTACTTGGTAGCTGTAACAATACAAACCTTGAGATTACAGTTAAAATAGAAAATACTGCATTATGTCCATCTCTGATGGAACCACCCCCAAAGAAGGAAGTTATCATACATGCTCCAACTGAGGCTGCACCAATTCAAAGCCCGTCCAAAAGCAAACTAACAGATTGTGTGAGGGAGCTTAAAGATGAGTGCCTTGTGTCAAATGAGAAAACTGGTAATTTCAGTAAGCCTGAATTGGAGGTGGTGCCTCAGGGTCCTGCATTGAAATCAAAAGCCCCAGTGAAAAGAGTTACCTGGAATCTTCAAGAGGAAGAAGGCGGCACATTGTCTGCTGGAAAAGCTCCAAGTAAGTCTCTCATTTGGGAAACAAACAGCAGTTGAAGCGGGCTGTATATGGCTTGGGGTTTCAGTGCCATGAGTTTCCTAGCTAAACCTGATTGTAGTGTAGCAGCTCTGTCATGTGAGCTGAGGTGTTCCTGTAGTTTCCAGTCCCAAGAGCTGGCATTTTGCACTTGCTGAAATCGTGAGGTGAGTTGTGTTAGTGAATTGGAGAGGACATGAGGTCAGCACAGCTCAGTGAGCCAACAGCAGCTTGTTTGGCTGTGCGCCTGTTGCAGCCAGATCTCTGAAGTGGCCGCCCGTGTTCCACCCTTTCTGCAGTTAACTAGGACGGTGGGTTTGCCTTCAGAATTTACGAAGGTTTCTGGGAGCTGAGGAGCGTGACAGATCTCTGCGGCTTGCTCCTCTGAGCTCTGCTAAACCAAAGCTGCAAGAAACAGCTTGGCTTGGGACCCTCTGCTACGTCTGCTGGCAGAGTTGCTTTTGTGGTTCTCATTGGTTACTTATACAGAAACCCAGGAAAAAGCAATTGCCTCAAGAATGACAAGTCCTCTATTATCAAAAGCTTTAAAACATTGATGACTGCTGAACAAAACCCTTCTATAGCTAGCTTTGTTGTTAGTTCCTTTTTATTTTAATTGTTTAAAATATAATTGGCTTTAAATCTTTGACCTGTTTATTTTATTCTTAAATGTTCTCAAATGTTTTCCTTTCCTTCTCTTGGGAACCTAGGGATGCCATTTTACAAACTTCAGCGAGCAAAAGAAGGGGCCTGGAAAGCAGAGGACTTGAACCAAACATTAAATCAGGTGCAGTTAAATGAGCCTCCTCCAACCAATTATATGATTCCTGAGCCTATGTTTCCTGATCTAGATTCCTCTCAGGTTGGTTCCTATTCCAGCACCCAAGTGTCATGGAAGGCATCCCACCTCATCTGTGCCCTCATTGTGCAACACCCTCCTCTCATGGCAGAGTTCGCCTTCCTCTGCGTGTGGTACATTTCATATAGCCCATACACCTCAGCAATCATTCAGTCTCTCAGGTGCTCCTTACTGTTGAAGAAGCATGTTTTCTTTAATTCTGCAGTATACATGCAGCTTCTGTTTTCACTGGTAACTTGTGGAAAGGTGGTGCTGTTTGAGAAGCTGTGAGCTTCTCCCTGAATTGTGATCAGGCTGTAAAAATTGGCCTGGTGGCATTGGTCCTTGCCATCAGACTGTGCTGTCCACAAGGTAAAAGGTGAGTGGGGCTGGTGTTAGCTCCTGGTGCACAGAGACCAAGGATGTTAGCTTCCCTGATTTAAGCTAGTGATTACTTGTCTGAATGGATAAAAGGTGCTCTGAAAATCATGGTCTCATGATGCTCTGTCTTGTAAGTACAAGCATTTACAGAATTATATCTGTTTCACAGGTGTACTGTCAAAATACACCTTTGACTCCACCTCTACCCTCCAGCCTTCCCCCCTATGCCCCTGTCAGCCAGCCCACAGTTCAATTTATCATGCAAGGTAGTCTCCCAGCGCTTGTCTGCATGGCAGGACAGAGCCTGACTCCAGAGCCAGGCAGCCTGGCAACTGCATCTGAACCAGGAATCCAAGCTGCTTCTGTTGGAAACACAGAAGATATCAACGCACCCAAACCTCCAGTGGATAAAACAAAAAATGAGGAAGTGAGTGAATGCTACCAAGCGGAAATGCATAGCATTAATGAGCTGTTTGTTTGAACTTTTAAAATTTGAGGGAGGGGTTAGCTTTCTTTATGTTCTATTTTCCCAGCCCCTCTTGTCACTGTTGGTTTTGGTGGCTGACTGTGCTAACCCAGTAGTTGCAGGCAATCCTTTCTTTGTTTTCTTTTGGGATTTATTCCATTTGATGATTCCACTTTCTACTGCTTCATCACAATAAGACAGAGAGGGATTAAAGCATCTAAAATACATTATTAAAGTTCTGAAAGTTTCTTGCATGAATGTTTGGAAGGGACTTTTCCAGAAGTCACAGTGTCCGAATTTCTCTCAAACACCTGGTTTTCTCCTTTCCCCTCCAGTTTTGAAATTAATCAATTCTCAAAACAGTCCTACAGAGAGGTAGGACTGTATCTTGCTACTTATCAGCACTGAAAGTGCAGCTATAGTAAAATACTTTGGAGACTTTGCAGTAGTAGTCACTTGCTGCTAAATTTTGGGTTTGCTGTAGAGACCGTCTGCTTAAGCGTAGTGGATGTTAACACAAGAACAAAAACTTTCTTATCCAATTTTACTTTCTACCAGAAAACAGTAAGATACTTTTCCCACTGAACCTCCATTTATGAGCAGCAGTTTTTATGAACTTGTCTTGGTGGAATACATTCTGATGTCATCCGTAATCCTTAATTTATAGGCAACTCTGTAGTTTTCAGGATGCTTTTAGAGCTACCTGAATCTTTATATTCTCAGCTATTTCTTGCTGCTTTTAGAATCTGATGCCTCTTGATGAATGTATGTTTACTTCACAGCTATTGGAAGGGAAGGAGAAGACCAAAATTAGTAAGTGGACACTGTAGTCACTTGCTTAAAGCACATTCTCTAAGGCACAGAATAAATGTTACATAAAACAAGGGTTCCTTGTAGCATGAATTAGTATTTGTTTCAAGACTGCGATTTGGGGGAAGGGAAGTCATTTGAGGCTAGCTCTTACTTGGGTCATTGAAACCATGAAGTGAGTATTTCCATTGTAAGAGCATTTCTAAGAAAAATAAGTTCAGAAACCATTCCCAAGGTAGCACAAGTTAATAAACTTCTCTTTACTGTGCAGTATATGAAGAAGCTTCACATGCAGGAAAGGGCTGTGGAAGAAGTGAAACTTGCTATTAAACCCTTTTACCAGAAGAGGGAGATTACAAAGGAGGAGTACAAGAGCATTCTTCGAAAAGCAGTACAAAAGGTAACGTGGCAGTGAAATGGAAAGGAGGAGATGTGCAGATTGTTCAATAAGTGCACTTAAGATTGCATTTGCCAGCTTCAACTATTACATGCTGTATCTGAGTAGCACATCTTTGGACTCATACTCTGCAGTCTTGTGGTAATGTAGTAGTTGCTTTTAGCGGGACTGAGTAGTGCCGTTGATCAGAGCTATCAGACTGTTCCTTTTAGAAGATCGTGTTTTCAGTGGTCTGGAATATTGCTAAGCTTAAACTGGCTGAGCTGAAGTGTTAAACGGTACGTGCCTTGGGTGAGAATGGTCAAATCTCTCTCCTTAAGAACTTAGGTCAGTATCATCAAGCTGTTCTGATAAAGTGAGAAAATACTACGTGCATTAATTCCTTGAGCATGTTATGTCCCTGAACTTTGGAAGAGAGCCTTGCAATTTGGCTGATGTTGACTTTTGTCTCAAATCTTAGTGCTGACCAGATCGTGGCTAAAAAGGACCTGATCAGCAGGTAAATGTTGTCTTGTGAGGGCAAGCAATGCTGCTGTGGCCAAGGCAGTTAAATGATACACTGCTGTGCAATTTTGCTATCACTGAGAAATTCCATCATAAATCAAAATTCCTGAGATAGTGGCTGCAGTTTCACATCTTCTACGTGACCCATATGAGCTTCAGATGTGGTTTGTAGGAGAGCTGTGCAACACCAATTGCTGCTGAAGTCACTGTGAACTTATTTCTGAACACTGGTAAAGTTCTTTGTAGGGTCTATTCTCTTTCCCCTCTATCTCAAAATGGGCCCTTAAAACTGCCAGATTCTTTTAATCTGAGCATCACTTCCTCAAAAACATCAGAAAAGTTGAAAATCAGCACTTCCTTGGTTACCATGGATTGTGTAAAACTGGCTGGGCAGAAGAGCTTGGAGTAAAAATAAATGTCCTTTCAGAGATACTGCTTCATTCATTCAGTTGGTGCCATTTTTTGAATGCTTGAAGTAAAATACTCTTACCCTCATCAAGTTTTCTGCTTTGTGTATTCTGCCATAAGACTTGAGGGCCAATGCAGGAATCAGTTCCCCTGGGAAGCTTAGGGCTTCTCTATCATTTATCTGTTGTCTGCCTGAACTGCTGTAATACTGTATTACTGCCGTAATTGACCTAATGGCTTTTCTGTTCCCTTATAGATCTGCCACAGCAAAAGTGGAGAGATCAACCCTATGAAGGTGGCTAATCTGGTGAAGGCATATGTGGAAAAATACAAACATATGAGGAAACACAAGAAATCTGATGGTGACGATACACAGGAAGTGGAAAACCTAGAGCAAGCCACAGCCAGCACAAGCTTGGACTGAACTTACTCTGACTGCAAACGCTATGCCAGAGAGCATAATAGCTCTGCAGTTGCATCTCATTGAAAACAAAATGCAGAGAAGCAAGATCATAATCAGACTTATCTGTGGAACCTTTGAATTGTTTCCATGTGGGAATGAACTCGGGTTTGGGGTTGTTTTTTTTGTTGTTTTTTTTTTTTTTTCT
>JANHGB010011116.1:0-33178 GCA_026283785.1 Coracopsis vasa | reverse complement strand
TTCAAGATCATCAAGTCCAACCATTACCCCAGACCACATATATAGGCCACCACATATATATATATATATATATATATAACTGGAAATACACTAAAAGCTTGTTCTCCCAGTTTTGTTCTGGGTGGTAATTCTTTTTTTATACTTTAGGCATGACACATAACTGCTAGAAAAAAATGAAAAATTTATAAGACTTCTTATTTGGCACCAAATTTACCTATATGAGGAAAGTACAGAAACTGAATTGAATTGGAGTGAGCAGTGTTTTGAAGTAAGAAATGGCCTAGATAATTTTCCCAAAGGAATGGAGTTCTGCATTCCCTCTCCCTGTATAAATGCACAACAAAAGATAGCCCTTTGCTTCATAAAGCCTTCAGCCTAATAAAAAAATAAAAAAATAAAATGACAGAAAAGGAGGCGTAGGAGTAAGGGGGAAATCTTGTCAAAGAGAAAACTACTTCATTTTTAACAGCTGTGCTGGTGCAGGCTCATTGCTGTCACTTCTTGGGGACACAGGCAAAATAAAGCTTTCATAATTCCATTAAAAGTAACATTGCCACACTATTAAGAGACAAGAACAGCGCTTCCTCTCGAACATCTTGTTTGTTTAACTGTTTAATGTTATTATGATACTCAGCAGTTATGTTGGAAGAACATTGTTCCTACATTGCATGAAGACCTCTTACTGATAGAAGCTCACAATTTCGTTAAGTTGCAGAAGTATAAGTAAAGCAACTGTTTTCCCTTTGCATATTGTGTGCATCAAACTCTGAAAAGAGAGTTGAAGTATTTATCATGATTTGGTTTTAATAATTTTATCAAGTAATGCAATTATTCCTTTGATAATTTATATTAATCACTAGCATATTAAGGAAATTGTGAATGAAGTGCAGTAAAATGGCAAACAGCAAGTGCAAAAACTATATCATAATATGAAAAAGATTATCATCAGCAGCATGCAACCCCTACAAACCAAACAGCTAATGTGAAAGGCAGCATCAGAAGCAACATGTTCCACTGCTGGGCTGAATACAAATGAAGTTTACTTACAGAACCCAAGATGCTATTTCTGTGGCACTTGAGTAGCCAATTTTCAAGGGATACCAAATGTTTATTCAGATGGTGCTTTCCCGTCTCTTGAGATGTCATGCTTGCAGCACAAAAATAGCTTAGGTCATTATAAACTGTATGTGAGGCAACCTTTCTAACCCGCTTGTGGAAAGATTCCACTTCGGTTTCGTGAGTTGGTATGTAGCTTTAGGGTCATTACTTAAGACTCACAAGCAGACTACAGGCAAGCCAGTGACTGCACAAGTGTGAAGTAGCATACAACATTGTAGTGAATTTTGTAATTGATAAAGTTCATTGTAGAACTGACGTGAAAATAACTAGCTTATGTTGAAGAGAGCTGAAAGGCATTGGCTTAACTTCATTGATTTCTTTGGTGGTTGTTGCTGTCTTTGCAGTTGGTTTCTGTTAGATTGTTTTAAAGATGAGTGTGTGAGGAAGCAATAATTTCCCTCTAGAATTCTAAATTTCCCATTCTTTTTAAAATATATTAATACCAGAAAGATAATATCAACTGTTTTCTGTAGCGATTTTACTTAAAAAACAGGGATAATGTTGGACAGCTTTTTTATGAAAGCTGTCAAAAGCTACTTCCTTTTTTGTTACCTCAGAAATAGGGGAAGTTTCATCTTACGAGACTAGAACATGCATGGAGCAACAGAATATATGCTTTGATAGTTTTGCAAGACCTGCTGCCAGTTTTAATGTGGTATTGATGTAGTCGTGTTTCATTTCCCACTGTTATAACTGTGTCTTTTTGTAAAATGCTGAATCCTAAACTGCCTGTGTATCTAATACTTTTCCCTTTAAAATATGAAGTATATTTTATTTATTGTTCATTTTAGCAGGACAGAGAATGAAATGGGTTGGTAATGCTTCATCTTGTTTCATTTGTCTCATTTAATCTTTTCCCTCTGGCTACTTAGCTGTGCTTATTGCAAGTCATGAATGTGGTTCACATTGCAGTATCAAATTATATAGAACCTTTTCCCAAACTGCCCATATTTTTCAGCTAGTAAGATGTATACACTTTAAATGACAGTTTAAGTTACATCTGTTACATCCCATCATCTTCGACAATAGATAAATTGTCCTAGTATAGGTCTTTAATGGCAGTCTTGTGAGTCCAGGCTATGAAGTCTCTCAATGCTTTTACGCTTTTACACTATACATTAAGGTCAGTGGAGTCAAGCAAATTATTCATCTCAACCCAGAATTTATACATTTGTTCACAGAAATTGCATGCTAAACTAGATCACCATTGACTGAAATAAGAGAGGAGACAGCCAGCATGGTAGGATGTGGGGGGCTGTAGTTGTTACAGACATGTCTTGTGGCAGTACAAATGGTAAAGATCCCAGTCAGAGAACTATAACCTTGGCCTGAATGGGAGAAAATCATCTCTCTCTGTTCTCTGGGTTCCTCCTGCTTGCTTTTATCCATCTGAAGTGTAAGCATCTGCTTCTGTGTGGCCTTTTCATTGACTATCACGGCTCTTTGGGACTCACCTTGTAACTGTTATAGCTACATGATAGAGTTTTAAAATGAGACAAGATGAAGTGGAGTAATTAAGAGTGCTAACTGAAGGGGTCACTAGCTCTACAACAAGGACTCTGGTTCAAAACTGGGAGCAAGAATACCAAATTAGAGCACAGCAGCTAGCAAAACTGTAGGCTTGGTAAAACAATGGTAAATGTATTATGTATTCGCCAGTTGGCCAAAAAGGAATGCCAGTAGGTAAATTTATTGACAGAAAAGTCCAGTTCAAGGGAGGAAGAAAGCAGGAATGCCTTCAGGCACCACTTAAAGCCTTTTGCTCAAAATACCTGGACAGTGAGGACTTTTTAAAGCTTTTTTGATGGCTGCCTCAGAAAGCTTCACTTGACAATAATAGCTATTGGTGCAAAGCTGCAACACTTTCTTCTTTTCCATTCTGACTGTGAGACACCACCTTCACCTCTATGCCTACAAACGATTAATTCGACAGCTGGTGTGTGGATGCTGCTAGTCACACCGGAGGAGCAATGGCAGCGCACAGAGTTTGGGGTGTGAGTTAGAAAGCCAGCTGTCCCACGCTCCCTCCATAGGCAAGGAGACAGAGCTTCTGGGGTGAGTTAGGGAAGGTAGTCTCAAATGCCCCCCAGCATTCAGGGCTGGGTGCCATAGAGGAGATTAGAGCCAAAACTATCCCAGGCAGGCACAGCTTCTGCTCTGTGGCTCACTCGGAAATAACTCAGTTGTAACTAAGTAGTACCTGCATTTTAGAAATGCGGGAAGAGAAGTACTGTCTTTTGCAGAATAGGTGCGAAGTGGGCATCTTTCTTTATATAAGGATATAAAATGGTAAGGCAGAAAGAAGGGGCAATCAAAATAAAAACTGAGAGTTGAAGATTACTAACAGTGTACTGCTGGAAGTGCCAGGAAGGGTTTTCCTCCTTCACAGGGAACCCTGATCATAGCTTTGCGGAGAGAAACACAAGTGGAGAAGAAACCACTGAGACTGACTTGCCATTCCCAAGACACCTCAGCTAGCTGATGATCCACAACAATTTTACCTTGTACTACAAACTGATTTTGCCTGCTGGTACCTGTCCCTGAATGAGCCACAGGCAAACTCTACACCCAGCAGTGTGATGTGCAAATGGGGAGACAGGGATGGAGAAAAGTTCTTTTTCATTTGAGCAGATCAAGACACAACTGGAAAATAAAGTCTGTCTAAACCAGCCACATTTGGCTGTCCAGTTCATTAGAGGAAGAGTTCCAGACTAAGGCACTGCTACTCAACATTAGTCATAGCATCATCATAGAATATCAGGTTGGAAAGGACTTCAAAGATCATCTGGTCCAAACTTCCTTTACAAAAACACAGTATAGACAAGATAGCCCAACACCCTGGGCTACTAATTATGGAACTAAACCATAAATAGTCACATGGCAACTTACAGAAACCTCAGTAAGGAGGCAGACAAAAGAAAAGGTGATAATATGCACAACTTACTTAAGATGCCACCATTTCAGGAACCTATTTTTAACCTCTTAAAAAATGCATTTACACATCCCACACATTAGCTACATAATCTCTTCCTGACACTAACAAGCCAACAACCTTCTCTATCAAATGGAATATAAAAAGCTCGTCAATTGCTTGGAAAAAAGCAAAGAAAGCATCATTTGGAGAGGCCTTGGGGCAGGGTGTGGCTAAACATCTCTGAAGCTGTGATGCTGGATGCACAGCTGTTATCCACCACCTCATGCATGGCCAGAGTTTGAACGCATCTGCGGAACCTCACAGGCCAGCAGTCCCAGGCAGTGGAAAGTAAGTGCATCTTTACACCACAGGCAGTCAGCCTTCATTCACTGCCTCAGGAGCTCGAGAGGGCAGACAGGATCATCAGATGTAAGACAGGGCTAGAAAAATTCCTCAAGAACAGGTCCATGAATAAACCCCAAAGGGGCCAGGCAAGGATGTTCCCTCTAACAGCCCAAATACAGTGCCTGGGAATGTACAGAGAGTGAGAAGGAAGGACTGCCACTGGCAGCCAGGCTCACATGTTCACTTTAAATGGCATCTCCCACCGGTCCTGTCAGAGTTAAGATGCCGGGCAGCTGCGATGGCCCATTAATCTGATTCAGGAGCACATTTGTCATGTTACAAATAACCTTCAGGGGGAGAAAAAATAAAAACCCTTTCCATGTGACTGCAGAAAGTGAAAGAGGCAAAGAGAGCATTTGCACTCCCGGGAGCTTCAGCAGTGCTGGCTACCTCAGGAGCTGCTTAATTACACTGTTAAGCCCATTCCCCGCAGGGGCTCTGCAGCCAGCTAGCACTGGAGAAGCAGTGGGGGTAATATTTCAGATGGACTGACAGCAGAGATCACTGGCAGGGTCATTTTGCTGCTCTCTTTTCCTTCTCTATGTGCATCAGAAAATTAACACGAAAATTCAAAAGGTGGCAATTTTGGAGCGGGAATGGGTACTGATACAGAAGAATAACACCACAGTGCTGACATAGAATAAACTCTGACCAGGGAGAAGTTAGGGGTATGCAGGGTGGTGTTCCCTTCACTGACCAAATTTAAATCAAACAGTGCAGGGAGTGAGGGAAGTTCAGGAGAATGTCTAACACTGACACTAGGGTGCAATGCCTCAGACATTGCTGAACTAATAGTTTGCTTTTCCTCTCTATGCAGAGCCAGTCCATGCCATGCAGTCTCAGCTCATCATTGCAGCAGCCAAGACATGTATCACTGGGAGTAGTGATACAGAGCCAGGGAGGGAGAAGGGTCAGTTGCCGTGGCCTGGATCACCTGGCCACCACACAGTGCAGGGAGGACTGATCTCTGCTGGTACTGAAGTGGATGGGTGCAAAGTGGAGATCTCTGTGAAGGTATAATAAGCAAGCTTGCACCATTCGGTAGCACTGAAGCTTGGGGACCAGCACTGAACGCAACTGTCACACATGGGTTTCATGTTGCTATAGTTTAGACCAGAGATTAACAGACCTATCTTCAAATAACCATCAGGGATGTGGCAGGACAGACCTCGTTTCTTTGCTTGCACTGTTCCTGTTGAGCACCCATCTGTGTGATGAGGCCACCTATACTGTCACTTTTGCTTCTTACCTGTGTTTGTATGTGTACATGCTCTCTCCCTACCAGCAGGTGCCTTCTCACAGTGAAGGGCTTTTAAATGTAGGGTTACCTTTTTTACACCATCATTAAGGTACTGTAGCATTCAAATCCCAGTTAGGACCTCCATGCTCTAATAAGATTTGTAGTCAGTAAGACTAAGGCAGCTTTATAAAAAGAACATTGAAAAAATAACTTACTCCTTTTGATAGCCACAGTTATTTTTGCTGATTCTACCTAAGGGCAGTGGGATGCTACCTGCAGTTATCCGGCAGCAGCCAGGTCTTATCTTCTCTTAGGGCTTTACCCAGTGGATTTGTCAGCGGAAGCTTTCCAGTCTTGAGAGGAGATAGGCAGGCTGGAAGCCTCAGGGAAGCACAGGAAGGCTCAAGAAGCCTGCAGATGATGAATTCCTCACTAGTCTCTTGGATTTCTCTCCTTTTCATGTCTCCACAAGGTCACATGGTTAAGGATGCTCGAGCTGTGGGCTCAGACTCTGTCAGTGAGAGGTAGGCATCAAAACAAGCTTGCCAAACTACCTGAAATACCTCTTTCTTTCTGAAAAACAAACAAACAAAACAAAACCAACCGAAAAAGGCTTGATCATTACTGAGAAACTCACTTAAAAATTCTGTAACCAAATCCTATGACTTAGCACAGTAAATATCCTTAACCTTTCCTGCGAGGAAGAAGGTAGATGCTAAACTGGGCTGTTTACCCCTCTCCTTTGTCCTGTGCTTTCTGCTCGCTTCCCTCTGTCCTGGGCACTATGGCCATGCAGCCAGCATTCACTCCTCCCCCGCTCACAGGGAGAGCCCTGCCTCCCCTGGGTTTAATTTATATGTCTCTTTTGGCTTTTATGGTGCTGAAATAAAGCTGTAAATATGTGAAAGCTATCATTTGTGTAATGCTGGAATGGAGAGATTGTGTGGAAAAACAAGGAAGAAAAGGAACAGAAAAGCTTAGCCTTGCATCCTGTCTCCAGAGAGCATCACTGCCTCTGCTTGCCGTGGAAGGAACGTGTGTGAGGATAAACATCAGGGAAATCACAAAGGTGCTAGTGCTGTACAGCCTCTCTACTTCCAATTAGGATCCAGCCACCCCTTTTGCCCAGTCCTTGGAGGTGACAGCTTCTCCCACAGACAGGCATCTGTGTGTGCAGTTACAACTACATCTCACAGAGAGCCAGGGACCCTGCTGCCACAGTCTAGGAGAGGAAGGTGACATTTGTGCATGCCTTTTCTGTCAGCACCTTTTATAACACTTCCTATGAATTGCTTTATCAGTAGTTATCAGTGTTACAAAACCCCTCCACATGTGGGGCAGGGAGGGAGATGGCAGATTATCGTGTTGTGTGTGGAAAGACGCAGCTCTGCCACTGCTGCTTATGGAAGGACCACGGTTTGCTGACTGGTTAAAAACATTATGGTACCTCCTATGCTTTTTGGAAAGAAGATCCTCCAGAGCAGTCCATAGCCTTGAAGGCTCTGCCTTGGGCTGCCCCATGACTGCTTTAAAGGCATCCCCTGTGGGCACTGCTCACCAAACTCATACCCTTGGACAGCTGGGGTCTGCTGGCTCTGGTGGTCACAACTGCGGTGCACTTGAGACCATGATGGCAGGCTTGGCATAGAAAAGTCAGGCTGCTTGGTTTGGAGAACAGTCACTGGGCTGCCCTTAGCAGAAAGTACTGGCACAGCAGACTGGTTTTCACACATCATGCAGTATGGGGAGTTATGGGGTCAGGTGAACATTACTGTCTCTGTTATAGCTGGCAAGCTGCGTATGCAAGTGCACGAGCAGTGCCCATGACACCATCTGAGCCATCTTTACAGGGAGCCTGCAGGAACTTCCACCTATAAACAGAACATCAAGGGGGATTTCCTTTCCACAATGCAAGGATGTTTTCCCTCTCTTAAGTCTTCTCAGTAGTACTGCCCATGGCAGGCAGGGTGGCTGGTAGTGTACCTGTGCGATGGGTTGACGTTGCCTGGATGACAGGTGCCCACTAAAACTGGTCCATCACTCCCCTCGTCAGCTGGACAGAAAATATAACAAAAGGCTCATGTGTCAAGATAAGGGTAGGAAGATCACTCAGCAGTTACCATCATGAGCAAAACAGACTTGACTTGTGGAAAATTAATTTATTACCAATCAAATCAGCACAGGATAATAAGAAATAAAATCTAAATCTTAAAATTCCTTACCCCCAACCCTCTCTTCTTCCCGGGCTCAATTTTGCTCCTGAATTATCTACCTCCTCCCCAGCAGTGCAGGGTATGGGAAATGTGGGCTGCAGTCAGCTCATCACATGTTGTCTTTGCTGCTCCTTCCTCATTGAAGGGGGACTCCTCACACTCTTCCCCTTCTCCAGCCTGGGGTCTCCCATATGGCACACAGTCCTCCATGAACTTGTCCAATGTGAGTCCTTCCCAAGGGCTACAGTTCTTCACAGACTGCTCCAGTGTGGGCCTCCTGCAGGGTTACCAGTCCTGCAGCAAACTGGCTCCTCTCTCCATGGGGCCACAGGCTCCAGCACAGGCTTCCCATGGGGTCATAGCCTCCTTCGGGCATCCCCGTGCTCCAATCTAGGACCTCCATGGACTGCAGGGGAATCTCTGCTCCAGTGCCTGGATCATCTCCTCCCTTCCTTCTGCACTGACCTTGATGTGTGCAGAGCTGTTTCTCTCACATATTCTCACTCCTTCCTCTGGCTGCAATTGCTCCTGTGCAGTAACTTCCCCCTGCTTGAATACTTTATCCCAGAGGCACTACCACCATTGCTGATGGGCTTGGCCTTGGCCAGCAGCAGGTCCATCTTGGAGCTGTCTGTCATTGGCTCTATTGGACACAGGGGAAGCCTCTGGCAGCTTCTCACAGAAGCCATTCCTGTTGCACCCCTGCTACCAAAACCTTGCCATGCAAACCCAGTGAAGCCTGTTGTGTGTTACCCTCACCTGTAGTGAGGATAGCACAGTATCCTCAAGCAAACAGACCCCCTTATCATGGTTATATTTTAGTTTAAAAAACAGGAGTACCAGTAAGCTCAGGCTGCAGAGAGCTCAGGAGCAGTGGGTGATGCTCTGACTAAAGAAAGGCAGCAGGTCAAGGAAAACATGTGGGCTGCGATGCCTGATTGATAGCTTTCACTGATCCCAGGGTCAGGATGACTCACTATGAGACGGTGTGAGGACAGACCTGCAGAAGGCTAATGTGTCTGTTAGGTAAGCAGGGAGCATCTGAAAATAGAGTTTTCACTAAACTGCTTTGGAGAGACAGCTTCCAGCAATCACACGCAAAGGAAATAGAGACACGGAGGAGTAACTGCCACTGATAGGAGTCAGCTCTCCTACACCCGTGTTTCTCATGCTGACTCTGGGTCTCTCCAGCTCTACCTGGTGATCTCTGGAGTCAAATATCACAAGCCTTACTGAAGCAGGAAGCTTTGCACCGGATTTCCACCTCTCTGCCTGTGTTCCAGGAGGTAAACCAGCGTGTGTGTTTGTACCCTGTGGAACACCCCTTGCTGGAGACCCATCAGCCAGACACTGAGTACGAACAAGTGCTGGCAGCATCGCTTGGTGTGTGAAATTGTGTATGGTGGGAGGCTTTCAGGTACAGTGAAAGCACACACTGCAATGCTCAGGCTGAACGGCTGTAGTCTGTCTCCTGGTACTTAATCGAGGGGTTCACTTTGGCATGAAATAGCCTCATGGTTTCTCCTGCATGGGAGCAGCATTAGCAAGGCGCTCAGAAAAACTGGGTTTTGAGAAACACTGATCCCTGTGACAACTGAAGGGGTGGGCAGAGGAGGGTGTTGGACTGCAGAAGCTGCTTATGGGGACATGGAATTGAGCCTGAGGTATTGCCCAACTAACTGCTACCTCTGATACTGAGTGGTGCATACTATTTCCCTATATCTTAGAGCACCCCAGAGAGGTAGCAAAAGCTATAGCAGAGTTAGAGATAAGACTCAGCAGAGCAAGCGAAGGCCTGAGGAAGTCAGGGAAACTGTTTTTTATGCCTACGTGAGTAGTTTCTGGTCTTCTTTCCATGATCATATGACATTAAAACAACAAAGGAAAAAAGATTCTTCTTTTGCTATGGCAGAATATGGTGACATAAAATTCAGGCCCATTGGTTTTGGCTTTGCAGCCAAGGGGATGCATTTGTGCAGACTGGAAAGAAAATAAATCTCTCCAAAGAATAAGCTTCAGAAAAAAAAACAACCTGGTAATCCACCCATCACTTCTAATAAACTGGTGATGCAGTATCAGGTGTTGTCTTCCTCTAGAAAAATATATTCCTCCAACTGAGCATAACACTGAAGGGAAGCAAAAGAACTTGTTTGAGTTTCACTGGAGGAGGTCCCACACCCCAGACCTTGGAACCCAGGGCTTATTTCTGGCTATGTTACACATGTGTTTCAGATATATATGGGGCAAACCTCCCCTGCGTCCTGCTGTCCTCTCAGCCCTTGATCCTATTTCTCATCTTCACATATTGCCTGCTATTTCTGCTTAGACAAGACACACTTAGAAAATCCCATGGACAAGCTGACCAGGCACAGCTTTTGGCACAGGTAAAGCTGCAAGCAGCCAAGCAGCTGCAGCCCAGGTCCTACTTAATGGTGCTGTTGCAAGAACCAGGATTTTACTCTCATCCTCTGTACAATGGAATTCAGTGTTGCCTATGTTGTGAGGGCTCTGAGCTGCCTTTGTGGTTTATATCAGCAGCATCCTTTCCACCCTGACTGCTGCAGAGTGGGTTTAGGAGCAGGAGAGGTGAGCCCAAGATAACTTTCCCTCTCCGGCAATGACTCACATAGGTGGGAGATGTCTTTTCCTCCACTGAGAAGCCTGGATGAAGGTTTTTCAGGCAAAATATTTCCATTTTTGGAAAACAAAAAAAAAAAAGGTCTGTCTAGCAGAGGTGTCAGTGGGAAAATCAGACAAGCCCAAACCCATGTGTTATCTTCAGAGAACAAAAGTTCAGTTATCAAAAACCTAAATCTGGCTGAAACCTCCACCAGCATTGATGCTGACATGGAAACATTTCTTCTTTCCTTTTTGGTCTTGTCCTTTTATCCTTTAACTCAGAAAAATGAGGTATCAGATGTCTCTTGCACTCTAAAGGCCTGAATAAATTCAACCAGACAGATGTATAATGAGGTTTTTTTAACAGGCCCTTTTACACTTCAGATGTTTCCACAGACAAGTGTGCATGTGGAATCATGCGTTTCACAGGAAGCCCATAATACCCTCTTGAATTTAAAATATACACTAAAGAAAAAATTGCACTGTATCTTAATAACTGCAGGGGACTTTGGAGGTCATGAACATGGGGAGAAAAGTGGATGTATTAGCATCAGGCATTAATTCCCTTTCACAAGCTCTAGCAGCACATGGCAGTCCTTGACCTGTCACAGTGCAGCTGATGTTCCAATCCTGAGTGGGCCTTTTGTGATCAGAAACCAGCAATTGTAAGAAACTGTATTGCAATTTTATTAATGAAATGAGCACCCATTGGAGGCTGCTGTTGTCACTAACAACTCTCTGATACCTCTGGTCAAATCCCATGCATAGCACCAGCAGGCATTTAAATAGTAATTGAAATTCAAGCCGAGGCTCGTTTGTGCACTGTAAGGGTCACCTGTGTAGCTGCCAAGTTTCACATCAGAGTGAGGAACAGAGAGAAAAGCGGCAGCCAGCACAAGGTAAGAAAGACATCCATGAATTGCTTTGGTTTTCCTGATGGCATCCTTTTATTTACAAAACTACTGATTTTCTTTCCTCAATGCTGATAATGGAATGGCAGGACACAGGTTTCACAGAACTCCCAGTCACAAAAGCAGCCAATGGCGTCCGCGTTGCCCAGATCCCTCCTTAGGCTGAGGGTTGCTTCAGCCATGTGTCTTGGTACTGCCTGAAAACCTGTTTGCAGCCTTCAGGAACTTTCCCCAGCCACGTTTCCAGGCTGCTGCCAGAGAGCATTTCAGGCTCAGAAAGGCTTTAGGGGGCTTGCTGACTTTCATTTATGCATCAAACTTGTCAGAAATAATAGACTTGTAGGAAACCAGGATAACCTTGACTGCATATTGCCTCCTATTTCAGGTTTGAGTAGGGCAGTAATTTATACCTGCATGTCACCACATGCAAAAAACCCACCCAAACCCAAAAGATACCACAAGGATGTATTAGCTCCCTGTGAGAGGAGGCCAGCATTTTACACCTGTTTACTGCCTTAGTGGCTGCCTGTATCCAGTCAGAGTTGAAGGGGAATGAGCTTCACCTTGACACAAGCAGCTCGAATGTACAGATGCTGTGAGAACTCACCTGGTGTCAGTTTCTGTGCACCATGCTGCCTTCACGCATGGCTCAGTCTGTCGGTGTTGCTTGACGCTGGAGCCTGAAGCAGACTGCTGACATGAGCCAACAGAAAGCAGCAGTGTCAGTAGCGCACACACTCATCTGTTTAGGTTTGCTGGCCTTGCTTGTCTCAAGAGAAAGGATTCTCAAAAATCCATGATTTGTTCTTGGGGTTCAGCGTGATTGCAGACACCAGTAGGAGTTCTCTGAAAATTAAGAATATCATTGTTTTAGCAGGATGGAGGACTAATATGGTGGTTGAAGGAAGGGGGGACCTTCTGTCATCTTGCCTAAACTACAATGGTTACGAATGTGAGACTCCTGTGTCTCTAAATTACTGCTTACTGAGGCACTTCAGTGAATCAATCTCTGCAAATAGCTATCCCATTTTAACTCCTCTCTAGGTATCCACTAACACAGCCTCCTGCTCTGACTCTGAATGCAAGAAGTGGCTGCCACTGGCTACTGAATTATAGGCTCTGGCACCATCACAGTGACATTTTATAACAACAAAAATTAGCTGGGGTTTAAAATGGATGGAAAAAAAATTGCAGGAGAAAGCATCTGAGGGGAGAAAGAAGGTTTTTTTCCTTCCAAATGCTGTACGTGCCACAGGATGATATCCTCTAAGACAACATGAGCAGGACTTGGTGCCAACACACTAAGAACAAGCCGCCTACCACTTCTCATGAAACTAGAGGCGAGAAGGATCCCCTCCAATTGTCTAGCAACATCACTAGGCCAGTTATTGGAGTCCAAGTGTAATTTTAGCAGCTGCTGGCACATCATGGGAGATGCGGGCAGTTGTATGTTGCACATGCTGAAAGCTCGTAACAGTGCTGGCTGATCCTTCATTTCTCTATAAAAATATCACTTGCAGTAAACTGACAAAGGAAGATTTTAGGGATCAGGGCTAGGAGCACCTTGCAGTATCATCCCTGCGCCACCTCTCATCCCAGGGACATTGCTGAAGTGGCTGAGCAGGGGCTGGCCCTTGTCACATGCAAGGACATGCTTCTATGCCTGTGCAGTCTTCTCTATTGCGTTCATACAACAGCTCACAAGGGCTCCTCAGTGACAGCATCACTGAACTGATTGAGCTGAAAAATAACCCTAACAGAACAGGCTGCTGGAGGTTGAAGGGCTGTGCCCATGCACTTTGCAAGGGCCTTGTCTTGCTCAGGAAGGGGTGCTTCACTGGCCAGCCAGGACAGGCTGTCTCTTCTGCTGTATGAGCTGCAGTCCCAGAGTAGTCCCTTGCTTCTGCCACCACTTCCCATTCCTTGGTTGTAAAACATTAAGAAGTTGTACAATAGCTTAATGGAAATGATTTCTTAATAAAAAAGGCCCTGCTTTTGAAGCCAGAGGTAAAAAGATCATAAATCCTTAGAAACAGCTCATTAAAAAGCTGGAATTATGCAGAAGTGAGTAGGAATGTTAAAGATGATGTTCTAATTTTTTCATTCAAATTATTGATACTGCAGTCGTCTATTAATTTCCCTATAATTTGTGTATGCATTTAAGAGAACATATACCCTCCATCCATCTTGTCAGACACAAACACCCAGGGTTTTACCAGCAGGAGACTGAGAGAACAAGCCAAGGTTGTTAGAGAGAAAGCTGCAGCAACACCCACTGTCACAGGGAAATCAAAGTGCCTCTCCAGCAACTACATCAGTGTAGAGTTCTGTTACATAGGAGGCACGCAGGCCCTATAGCTTCACACCTTTTCTTTCCCCCCCTTCTGCGCTGCTTCAGTCGAACTGCTTCAAGCATGCTACCAAAAATGTAGAGAACAAATCAATATCATGGAGAGGAGAGTGTTGTTGATGCAATCACCATATCACGTGAAGAGAGGGACAGCACTCGTGTCTGTCTGCAGTGGTTTTGCTGGTATGAATGCTACTGCCTGACATACTGTCCCTAGGGAAGGGAGAGGTGTTGAGATTTTAGTCCTATTTCAGGAACCACCCTCACTCTAATTCAGCTCAGACACCATGACAAACCATCGGCAGGGTGTGTCACAGCAGACAGCCAAAGTGCTGCTTTAGAAAGGATGGGAGTAATTTTCCTATGTGTGGAAAAAGCCTGGGTTGAAAATAACCATTTTGCAGCTGATTCATTGCATTTGCTACCTGCTGCCTCAGAGGACACGTCTCGCCTGCAGTGGGGAAGGCAAAAGCTCTGTGCTGACAACCAGCGGCAGAAGGTGGTGGGGAGGAGGAAGAGGGATGTGCATCCATCCTGGGGAGGTGCACCCCAACCAGGCAGCTTCAGAAGGGCAAAGGTGCAGCAGCATCAAATGTGACAAAGTGGTGTGAAGCAGCATCAAATAAACCCAGTAAAAACAAGTGGCTCATACCTTTCAGTGCGGTTCTGCCAGATCCTGCAAATTCAGGCCAGGAGCCCTGAAAGTGCTTTGTCACTGCAGCCCCTATCTCCTTGAAGCTGTTTAGGCACCCAGCTAATGGATCAACCAACACAAACATCTTCCTCACATGGAAAAAAAGGAGGCTATCTTCACAGGGAACTTTGCCATGTGACATGGTCTTATTTCGGTGACATAAGAGAGGGTTTTGAGAACAGTTATGGAAGATGAAGGGTTTTTTTCCCCCTTTTAATCATCCTGCTACTTCCCACTACTTGGCAATCTTCTGTTACGCTTACCTCACGTGCTAAGCCTACCCATTTTTAATTGCTTCCTTGCTTTTGACTTTAAAAATCTTTTCCACTGGCTTTCCATTTTTTTATGCTCCTTTGTGCATTTGCACATAATCTTCCCAGATTTCTCCGGGCTTTGTTCTGATGTGAAATACAACCAAGTTACATGCAAATCCTTGGAGCGTATTCATCATTACTTGCTTTCTGGATTCAGTTTCCCCACACCCTTGACAGCATTATTCATGTGTTTCTTGGCTGGAGATAGTGTACTTGGGATAGAAGTGCCTGATGACTCTACTGAGATCTGAACAAGAAACTTCCCCTGCTAAGCTGCCAAGCACCAGCCGCAATCACAGGCTGCCCCTCCTGTTCCTTGCAGGAAGGACATAGCTGCCAGGCTGCTGGGTGATGGAGTCTCTACCCAGCCCCAGCTGGGTAGAGAGCCCTGAAGTGGTGAGGGCCAGGCTGCCGCATGGCACTGTGAGCCAGCGACCCAGCGAGGGCAGAGCCCCAGGTGGTGACCGCATCACCCTGGGAATGCCCCAGGCCATTTCCCTTGGCCAGGCTGCAGCTGCAGAGTGACACTGTGGGGCTCAGCTGGCTGTTGGTGCCCACGCTGAGCCTTCAGCTCCACCATGTGTGTTAATACATCTCCTTCTGTGCCCTCAGGATGAGTGTCCTCTCTGTTCAGGAGCATCATTTGACTGTATGAAGAGCGCTGCTTTTCTGCCTGGTGTGCTTGAATTCATTGTCAGAGTGACACCAGCTGGGAAAAGCTGGTACTGGAGCAAAACTTCATTTTAAAGAAGTTTCTGGCTATCCAAAAGCAAGTTTGCCCCACACGGCACAGGAGAACACCTCAGTTCATCTGAAATGCAAGAATCCAGGCCAAACTGTAACTTCCCATAATCTGAAAGCCACTAATGACCTCCCTCTTCAAGAGCATTACCCAATTAATATAAAGTTGTACTTTAATTGCAAATTCTTCATACATGAAACGAAGAAGAGGAAACTGGAGTGTGATGATGCAGTCAGCCTTGTGAAGGACAGAGTTGCATGCAGTGAGGTGTTCTCTTTCAGTTATACAGGACTGAAGCTTTAGCATCAGCTCTCGTGGGGCCCAGAGGTGGCAATTGCCATACTGAAGGGCTGGGTGCTTGATATGTTTGGGGATTTTTTGTCCTTCTGGTGGTAGCAATTGTACTTTAGAATCACAGAATGGTTTGGGTTGGAAGGGACATTAAAGACCATTTAGTTCCAACCTCCTGCCATGGGCAGGGACACCTTCCACTAGATCAGTGGAACCCCATCCAACCTGGCCTTGAACACTGACAGGGATGGAGCAGCCACAGCTTCTCTGGGCAGCCTGTGCCAGTGCCTCACCGTCCTCATAGTGAAAAATTTCTTCGTGGTATCTCATCTAAATCTCCCCTCTATAAAGCCATTCCCCATTGTCCTGTTGTTTCATGCACTTGTAAAAAGCCCCCCTCCAGATTTCCTGTACGCCCCTTTAGGCACTGAAGCTGCTCTAAGGTCTCCCCAAGCCTTCTCTTCTCCATGCTGAGCCAGCCCAGCTCTCTCAGCCTGCCTTCATAGGAGAGGTGCTCCAGCCCTCTGAGCATCTTTGTGACCCTCCTCTGGACTCGCTCCAACAGATCCACACCCCTCTTGTGCTGGAGGTCCAGAGCTGAACACAGCACTGCAGGTGGGGTCTTACGAGAGCAAAGCAGAGAGGCAGGATCACCTCCCTCGACCTGCTGGTCACGCTCCTTTTGAAGCAGCCCAGCACACAGTTGGCTTTCTGGGCTGCAAGCACACACTGCCGACTCATGTTGAGCTTCTCGTCAATCAACACCCCCAAGTCCTCCTCAGGGCTGCTCCCAATTCAGTCTCTGTTATATTAAGAATAAAGGCTTCTCATTAAAAGGCAAGGCAGTTGCAACACAATTCTGTGATTCAACACACATTCATCATCATTTCTGCTTCTGACTGGCAACAAATATTACTACTCAAGAACCTAATGCATTTCATATGATCCCAGCATAAATTAGGACTGTATTTCTTTCTGAAAGGTATCAACGATTGCTGTGAAGTACTTTGGACAGCTCTGGCATACACAGATGATCGGGAAATGCATCAAGATTTCTTTTCTTTGGCAGGAAAGCACGCATACTTTATTTTTGAATATGTGATAGGTGAGAGAAATCCCCCTCAAAGAGGACGATGCATGAAGAAATCCTTGGAAATTCAGGCCAGCATTGAGAAAAGTCGGCTTTTTCTTCAGGCAGGAGCCTAATATTTACTGGATTTTCTCAACCTAAAGTCTGGTAAGCTGAGCTCATCTTTTGAGAAAAGAAGCTGTATGAGCTCTTACTCAGTAATACCTGTGTTGTTTGCTGCTCTCAAATCTGTTATTGATTTGCTGAACCACCACAACCTTGACAGCAGGTCTTGATTACGATTTTGCTTAGTGGCTGTAGCTTTGTTGTTCCAGACATTTTTCACTAAGGTAAGCCCTGAAAAGGGAAGTTGGCCCTTTTTCATATGGAAAACTGATTGCCCTGAAGGTCACTGGAAAAAAACCACAACTTTCAAACACAGCTCATGTAAGAGACAACTGAAATATCCTGTGAAAACCAGTCCACACACAGCATGCCCTTTGGGAGAGGGGAAAAAGTTGAGCATTCCTGGAGAACACCACTCCTGGGCTTGTTCTGGTACCAATGCCCTTTGATACAAAGACAGGTGCTGAGCTAGCACACTCCCTGCCACTGCTGTCAGGAAAAAGGAATACTTTTGCCTTTATTTATGCTGTTTCATGGAAGAGTTTCCAAGGTGATACAAGGAAAGGGAAGGAGCACAGTGCTTACCAGAGTAAATTGCCCCACTAATTCCCAAATCAGTTATGAAAGTCAGGTTGATTTCGTATGAAGTTTGTGACTTTCTCTGCAGTGAACAGCATCTGGCCAAACTTTAATTTGCTGCTGGTGAAAAGAGAGTTGTAATCAGTAGCTCAAGCAATGGAACACTGTAATAAGTGCAGAGCATTACAGCAGCTTCTGTCTAGGAAGAGCCCCTCTACCACCACAGGGCCAAATACCATTTAAAAAGATGAAACACAAGATTGCCCGGTATGTAGAGGCTTCAGGATTGAAGTCTTTAAATGGGTCGTTTAAAATGCCTCACTGACTAACACTGTAATACAGCAGCCTGTTGGAAGATGCCTGCTCCCCGGGATCACTGCTCACCGAGCATATCTGTTAGGTGATAGTGAAAATAATTCTGCACAGGATGCCCAAAGTGCCATTACAGCAGGTTTTTCCAAACCCTTCACTGGAACCCAGATAACGACAGGAGAAATGGTTCCAGGGGTACACTGCTGAAAATGAAAGATGAAAACCTGCCTTTATCTGTTTATAGTTCCTGGCCCCAGGGGATAATCAATGCCAGTTGCTTTGGTCAGCAGCTACCGAGGATGTAATCAAGAACTACCTTAACGCCATCTGGTTTAGCTACAGAGGCTCTCTGAGATATGGAGCCAGCAGGAGACAGTCCCTTGGCATTCAGTACCAGGCTGCTCCCTGCCAGCGAGCAGCAGCTACGGCTGTCACAGTCTTTCTCTCAGAGCTGTTTCGGCTGAGTCAGGAGTTTCTTTGCTTCCCTGCGCTTTTGATCTTCAATGATGGCTCTGTTTCCCTCCCCTCTGGCTTGCCTGCCCCTTCAGCCAACACCACTGCTTTACCTGCAGTATATTCAGTCTATTAAGTAACACATCCAGCCTCCCAGCTGACATTTCTGAGCAGCTTTGCACCTCTAAGGAAGAAGTTTTTGTTCCTTCCCTCCGTTTGTCTCTTCAGTCTGTCTTAAAAATAAAAGCACTCATCTGTTTCAGCTTTGTCTACTGCACAGTGCAGTCAAAGGGCACAATACTATCTATCTGACCAAGCAAAGCTAGAGGGACACCCACCCCCCATATGCATATATATATATACATATATACACACAATAAATATATATACATTTATGAGCTTGCACAGCACTTTTCTGTCAGGACATGTTCAGTCCCTCAACCAATTTTACTCCAGTTCTGTGCAAAGCCCCTTTGATTACCTCGGCAGAAATCCATGCAAAGACCATCTCTGTACCTGCCAGCCTGGTCTAGCTGCCTTTCTGCTCTGGAGAAAAACATCTCCATTGCCACTTGTCTGGTTTTATAGGCTTTTTGCAACTGCTTTCAGAAATTAGTTAATATTGCTGTTTATCAGTTTAGGGCCCTAAAGCAGCCATTGGCATTGTACTGTGCTCTAGCTCGTTACTGCCTCTCCTTGAAGAAATAGCCTCCTTTAGACAAAATACGTCAGGAACAACAATGAAACTAATAATTGAACCCTGTTTCCCAAAATCACTGAGGTCTTTCCATTCCAACTCACGCATGCCCACGAGTCGCAGCTCTCTTAGGCTTTTTCATGCTTTTCCAGCTGAGCAAAATTCATCAAGTGGCCAGTGTGCAGAAGCATACTATTGATTGCAAAAAGGCTGAATCATGCTTTATTTTCCTACCTAGGTACAGTAATTTGAGCATGATCACACTTACTTAGCTCTTCCTTTATTGTTTGCAGTTGTTTAGATGTAACTGGCCCATGGGTTGGAAAGCTGGCAGAGCAGGAAAGACAAACTCTTCTCCATAAAAACGCCACTACACTAACAGCACTCCAGAGGTGACTTTCCCCCCATGTTCTTAGAGCTCACTTCAGGCCTGGTGAATTATTCCTGAGGACAAGTTCAAGCTCCCATTACAGCTCTAGTTCCTTGCTGGGTACAGTTCAGGTCATCTTATTAATTCATGGTTGTTAGCCAAACTGCTTCCCCACCAGCTCTGCCTCCCTCAGCTGCTTTTAGCACACAAGAGCCAGAAGAGGCTTCAGTTGCAGAGCGAGTTTTGTATGCTCACCAACTTAACCCCCCTTCCCTTTCTCAATGGGGAAACGGAAGTTGCAAGGTTGGTATCATGGATTCCTTCCATGGGGCATAAGGCAGTTTTTGTGAAGCCAAGCACATCGGCATGCCTTAGGAGGCAGGGTGTGCGCTCCATTTTGGGAATAACACTGCTTTGAGTTCCTGCAATAATACATTCCCTTCACTGGGGAGAAAAATACTTAATACCTATTCTGTCCTAAGCATGAAGTTTACAGCACTGCACCCTGCAGGTGTCTTTCCTCCTAGTTAATCTCATTAAATCTCATCTCTTGCATTCTCACCTTTGCAGGCTCTTTTTTTCCATGCACGCTGTTTGCAGCTTTCACTCTTACAAGTTTATTTTTAAACATGCTGGTTTCTCATCATCATCTGCAGCTGAAGCTTTCTGCAAACTCAGTTACTATGAAGCTGCTCCTGCAGAGTCCCTGAAACTGAGACTCTTGAAAACCCTAAGCTTACTGGGATGAAAGGGAAGCAGCTAACTAACATTTTTCATCCCAAAATACCTTTCCCTAACTGGGAGGATCGTCAAATAAACAAATACTCTAATTTCTACTAGACTCCCAGCTGATTTAGATCATTTGTAGTAAATACCTGAAGCAATTCAATAAACAAAATGTTTCAACACTCGCCAAATCTGTGCTAAACTAAACAAGCATTTTTCCTGCTTGTTTTGGAACAATCACTTCAACCTGAAAATGACCATGAACTGGACTTTTATTCCTACCTGGTGTCCAGCCGTTCTGTAAGTCATGACCTGTCAGACAATTGAAAACTAGTGCATTGCAGGTAGTTTTAGGCTGTTTCTGGTAACATGAGACAACCATTTACATGAAGATTCCAACTGCTTCTGAATGCTATCTCCCCTTTTAAACTGACTTTATTAAGTAACTGCGTAAGTTGCTTACAACTATGATCAATAATTAATTATCTTTGTATTCTTTCTTTCCCATCATAGCCAAAGAACTTACTTGGATGTTGTGTGTCACGAATCACAAACACAACTGATTCCTGTTTTTCCAGGTAAATGAGAACTGTTTCACAGGTTACAGATGTATCTTCTGATGCCACTCACATTAGTACCATTTAATTCTAGTTTCCAGAAGAAGAGTTCCATTGAGAACAATTTTAATTAAAGGTGGACACTCAATATTTGTTTCTCCCTCCTCAGCATTTTTCAACCTTTGTTTCAAATTATTAATGGCTGAGATGTCAATATTCTAAAATTAGAAGAAGGTAAAATTTCAGTTTGGTGCCAGGTTAGATGCTGTGGGCTCTAATCCTGAAATAATGATGCAAAATTGAGTCATGTCTGATGTATTGGGTTCCACATTACAACTCTCAAAACCAATCATTCATCTCCTTTAATTACTAAGTAATCTTCTCTTTACCATCAACCATATTAAGAATTACTTTTCCAAAAGAAAAACATATTTACACAGTATCAAACCAAACATATTGTGAAGTCCTGATACAGCTATATTAAACCCACAACCTTTAAGAGCATGTATCATCTTGAAAAACATTCCCCATAAACTTGCACAAACACACCTTGTATGATGCTGCTTTTGTTATCAGCCAATGGAGGCCCAAGTCAGTTTGTTTTGCTTCAAATTGCTAATTGCAAGCTGTTAGTTTGCAATTCCCTGTATTGTTCCAATAAAAATCTCAGTCTGAGAATAGGAATCCAAAAATAAACTCACACTGGCATAAATATACTAATAACCATAAACACAAATAAAAGGTCCTCCATTAATAAGCTACTGAATGGCTGCAAGTGCACTTTAAATGAAGGCCAACAAATTACTGAAGTGTTCTAAAAAATTATTTTCAGTCCATTACATCTTGTTGCTGCTGAGCTAAACATAAACATTTTGAAATCAAGTGATCTGGTAGGTTTAAAGATGACAAAATATTTCAGTCTTGAATTTGGCAGTCCAGATGGAGGAGTTCAGAGTTATAATGAGAATACTTCTATTGAGACATGATTTCAATAAAAGGTAATAACAGTATAATCAGAATTTTATCTTCTTTTTAACAAGGCAAGTACCAGCAACTGAGTTATTTGGCCACATGACGTAAGTGGAGCTGTTTGCAAGAATGAAACAAAGTCCAAATTTTACAGCACAACATGAACCTTTCCAATTTAAACACTGCTTAACTTAAAAAAGCATAAACCTATTTTACAGGGCACCATTTTGGTCTGCTGGTTTCATCATTAGTTTTATCAAAGCACCATTCTGGGATTTACAATTAAGATGTTCAAGAAAGCTGTTACAGTAATGAAGGACACAGAGTCCCAGTTTAAAAGCAGAAACACAGAGCCAAGTATTGTGTCAAAGAAGATGCATCTTCAGAAAAGTCTGCCTTCATCCTCCAGGTAGCTTGTGATCTTAAGTGTAGTGAGAATGAAGTGCATGTATTCATTCTGAAACTGGTTCCACCTGAATGACACTGCTAATGGTTTTCTGAAAAATTAGGTCAATAGGCATTAGCTGTATAACATTTTTATTTTACTATATTGACATTTTATGCACAAATATTTTATCAGAGTAAAAATAGAAAATAATTGTTTCATGTAAAATTACCAAAAAAATGCAAAACACAAAAGAAATACATAATTATTAGCAGAGTATAAGTGTCTTTATTTAAAGAGTAAAAATTATGCAAAAAACCTTCCGTTTTACAAAAAATTTGGAATATTCTGTTTTCCTTCTGGCAGCAACAGAACCACCTTTGACAATATATTCTACATCTTTCATTTTATTGAAGACATCAAGTTAGTCACAGATTTCTCCCTCGGCTACAGAGAATGTGACAGTGATTTTATACCATTTGAAAGATTCCTTCTTTGCTAATTAGAACACGGTGGAAAAGGAGTTGATCCCACAATGAAGAACCCAAAGGACTGTCACACCTACTGAAAAGCTGCAAAATAATCACATGTATTTACAAAGAAAATGTGATATACCAGACGTTTCCCCTAGAGGGCTTACCATGTAACAAGACCATTCAGGGGAATAAAGTATTGATACCAGATTTCAATTTTGCTGCTAGTTAATCCTCCCATAGCCCAGTTTGATCCAGAAAGCTGATATTTTAAGCTTCTCTTGTTTTCATACTGTATTTTAACTAAAAAGGCCTCCCATGAACTCTGCTAAACAAAACTAGTGACTTGTACCAAACTTGTAACAGAGCAGTGTTATACACATCATTGCTGCCACTGAACTATTGGCTTCATCTTAAATCTTTGATTTAAGTGAACCTGCATCTATTTGCATAAGTCAAACACTTGCCAACTGGTGGAATCAGACTACTGTAACAGTAATGAATGGACTGATGGCTGACTGCTTGTGACAGATGTGTTTATCTATTTTGCTCAGGGCTTAAGATTTTTTTCAAATACAAAATAAACCCAGCATACTCTGTAGGTGAAGTGCTTTAAGAGCTCAAGAATGAAAATGGCATCAAGAGTTACTGAAAGAACCTGGCAAAAAAAAAATTCAGAATCATGGTGATGATGATGATAAAAGTAGGCCAGAACTACATGCAAGATTTCTTGTTAAACAAAAACTATCTGCAGATGAACATCCACCTATAAACAAAGTTTTGTCCTCAATGCATCTTTGAAATATACAAGTCTTCTGTGTTCTTTGCCCTCTGCCTGCAAGCATGACCAGTCCTTTCCAGATCAAGAGCAACAAACAGTGCTCTCACTACTCAGTATCAACACATTTTGTTTAGAACCTCACTGTACAAGCACTTTTGATATAAGGTTTAAGAGTAGCTTGATCCCTCACAGAATTAAAAGGTTTCCCTTATACATTTGCATTTTAATTGTTACCAGAGGGGGTTTACTTACAGAAAGTTGGAAAAAATGCATTGGTGACATAATACTTACACTGTTTAACAACATGAAGAGGCAAAACCAAACCTAAAGTCGCATCATTTTCAGCCACCAAAAGAAACAGTCTGATAGGCATCAGTATAGAAGCTCAAAAGCTGCAGCCTACTTTTTACTGCACGTGAAAGTTTGCACAAAGTGCCCTTCATAGTGCAGAATTCAGGATACATTCCAACTATTTCTATTCATCATCCAGACTTCAAATTGCACCCAGCTCTGAAGCATGCATTTGGCTTGTGAAGCTTCCAAAAACACCTCTTGAAGTTCAGAAAGAAACTGATTTTAAATAAAACACACATCTTTCTATTTCAGTATATGTTAGACTGTACAATAATTTGGAAATCAAACTTCAGTTCTCTGTAAAACTATTTCCAACTTGCATTTTGTTTCTAAACACGGACTACTGACTGTGATTAACTTAAGTCTTCGGTTACTAATGTTGACTACCGAGCAGGTATAAGCACCTTGCAGAACAGAGCATTTACCCCCCTCCCCCCACTCCCCCAAAACAAACTACTCTTTGGGTGAGGGCAACTTTTTCAAGTTTTCAAAACACTTGATGGGGGTGGCAGTGGGGAAGAAGTTTGTCTTCACTTTTTGCTAAATGGCTAGCCTTAACAGTGTTTTTCAAAACAGGGAAGTGTTTGTCCTCATATATGCATGTTATCTACATATTACAATGAAATACTCATAATTGGCTTTTCACCTAAGCCAGATCTAAACCTGGATCTCCTTCTTCAGCACTGATCTCCAGTTCTGTCTACTCTTAGTTTCCCTTGCTTATAAACACAGAAGCTATTTTAAGAACCTGATGCTTTGTAACATTTAATGAGCCTTTTGGTTCTGCTTGATTAAATGCGAATAATGAACATGTTTAACTTTGACAGTATCGAATGCCATTTGGTAGCTCAGCAGAGATCAAAAGACTGGAAAGGACTGAGGTCACACAACTGATCAGCCTGCTTTCTGCAGGTACTCCAATTCTGTAAAAAGTGCTGCAAGAATTCCTTTGTACAGCTGTGGACAGAGAGCGCTGACTAGTTCAACCTTCCTCACCCATTTCAGATGGCATACCATGGACGCCCTGGCTTAAAGCTGCAGAAGCTGTGGTGATCCCTTAACTTATATTGAAATATATGCTGTTAAAGGATCCAAATTTATGCAAGTCCCAGTTCTTTATAGAAAATCATGCTCTATTTTTTTGTACTGTCAAGAAACAAAAGTAGTTTCTTATTCTGACAAAGATAAGAGCAGCACCTGCTCTGGTTATACAGGAAAGGCCTCAGGTTCCCACTTTCAGTTCTTAGTGCTTAATTATCCTTCTCTGTTTGCAGGGATGCTGTAGCTAGTGCCACCGCTGTAACTGGCTGTGCAATGCCATGGAGCTGCATCTTGGCAAGTTTCTTCTGCTCACATTCTGTGACCAACCGATTCAACTCCCCTGCGCTGTATCCAATGAGAGTTTTCAAGTCGCAGACAAATTTGTACACAAACCTCTTGCCTTGCACTTTGCAGATCATGTCTCCATCATAGTAATACCTGCAATAAATAAATAACAAAATCAGTGTACATTTTCAACATCTGTAACTTCCATACACATTGCCTAGTTACTTAGGGTCACACAGAAGCCAAAATATGAAACTTTTTCTCATTAAGATTATCATAAGATTTCACGCACCAAGGTACTATTTTAGGCATTTTCGTACATTAGAAAAGGGAAGAGGGTTGAAAATTGTCCCTGCAACTTGACACATTAAAGAGAAACAAAACATAGTAATTATTTTATATGTAGTTTGGAAGCACCAGAAATGAAGGTCTTAGAGCAGTTTAAAACCAGATTGGGGGGAGAACAAGTTTTACTTAGTGTTTGCCTTAATAACAAAATGTTGTCTCCCCCCTCATTAGTCCATTGCTTTCTTTAACCTTGTCTTTGCTTTTCTGACGAAAAAATTCACGTTTGACAGTTTGACAATTAGCACTGTAGTACCTATGATACTGAAGCAGCTGTTCTCTCCCTACTGTTTTCAAAGATGGAAGTAAAACTGTAAAAGCATGTTTGTTTATTTGTTTGTTTATAGCTCATATACTGGCAAAAGTACATCCTTCATCTTTATTTACAACTAAAAGTAACTTCTCTAACTATGAATACTTTTTACATTGTGCCACAAAAGAATCATCAGACTAGGCAGAAATGAAGCAAAGAAAACGAAGTCTGTATGACCCACTGTATTCCAAAGACATTATAAAATTTTAGGTGATACCAATAAGACAGAAGTTCAAATTTTACAGTTTTGTTGCTGTTCTTGTCTCACTGCAGGCAGTAATAGAATGCATGTCACGTACCTCATTAAGAAAACCTAAGTGCCTGGGACATTATTTGGACTTGACGAGCTTAGCAAGCTTGTGACAAATTTGGAAAAAATCAAAACCAACCAATAAAAAAACCCCCAAAGCCACATAACCCTCCCCCAATTTAATGTCCTCAAAACTGTCACCCAAATGTAGTACAAATCAGCCCAGATTTCTTGACTGTCTAAACTCAGTATTTCAATATTAATTTGAATGGGTTTCTGATTACAGCATTTGCTTATTCAAAAGTATAGAAAGAATAAATACCCATGCATGTTTACAAAACCTTAGTTACTGGAATGTTCTGAGTCACATGAAAACTTTGGTTTAGAGTAATACAGGGTATGAAGTATTTTTCTTCAAGTCTCACTTCCCTACTGGATAACTAAACAAATGTTGATTTTAGAAAATTTACCAAGGTGTATGTAACAAATAGAGCTTCTCTTCTGTTTTCTTACCCTGCTCAGGTTTCCATACTGCCTGGTTTTCCTACAGCTGGGCAGAAGAGCTAGCACATTTCTCAATAATATCAACATCATTTTCTGTATTAATCAACAATTGACACAGTAATTTCAGTACATTAGTAAACTAAATATATTAACATTTAAGAAAACTTTAGCTCGGCAACAGTGTTTATCATAGGAGTAGCAAGAGATGTTAAATATCCCTTCAGACATTCAAGTGTTAGAAAACACGTCAATATTGATGCAGCTGCCAAAATGGAAACATTCTGAGGAATGATTTCTGCAATTCTGTGACTAAAATATAAATGCAAAACTTCTCTAATAGTGATTTATGCAAATTACTGTGCAAACATCTGGTTAATATCCCAGTGATAACATTATTCTAAAGTTCTTCAGCTGCCTTTGAGATCTTCTGCATAGTTTATTGACAAACCCCCCCTGAAATTAGCATAATTTACACCGTCTTTATGTTCCAGGAAGTTTTCACATATATCTGCAGTACACAAAGGCATACATTCACAAAACCAGGTTGGAAATCTGGGAATGGTATTGCAACAATACAGGCTGGGGAGCAGCTCCACTGGAAAGGCCCTGCTTTGGGCCAGACTCCTCCTGAGGCCCTTCTCACCCATGGGATTTTGCGATCCTCCAAAAAAAGTAACATCCTAATATATAAATAATGCAAGAGCAGCCATATAAGACCAGACTAAAGATCTATCTAGGACAGGACAGACTCCAACAGATCAAAAGAGGACACGTAAGAAAATGCATGAAACTAGAGTAGGCATCTATCGACGCTCTTCCTTGCTCTCAGTGATTTGGGGCTCAGGAACTCACAGAAGTTGCGTCTTTCCATACCTAGTATCCTTTAGAGTATTTATTTTTTTATTACTTTGTCCACTTACCTCTCAAACTCATAAAATAATTTGGGCATCCACAATACTCTGTCTAAAGAAGTTAGAAGACAAACAAAAGGCTATAATTTAGTTGCGTATTTGGTGCCTGCCAGTTTCTTCTGATGCCTCCTGTTCATGTACAGGCAGTCGCTCTTTACCGACTCTATGCCATTCATGGTTTTCCAGACTTGGGTCCTCGCCAGTGAAAGTACTCATTCACCCTTATGCCTACTGATTTTATTTAAAACCTCCCTAAAAGACTAAAGGAAGCCAGATTATGGTAACTTTACCATAATTTTTCACACAGATAGTTTTAAATAGAAGTTGATTTTTTTTTTAAACAGCACTAGATGAGTTTATTTCCTTTAAAAAAAATAATGTAGCCGAATGTGAAAATGCTGAACAGTAAATCTTAGATCTCAGACTAACTTCACTCATTTAAAAGAGTTCCTAAAGCTGCTTAAGTAATTTGCAGGATTAGGCAATACATATCTTTCTTTAAAAATAAGTCAGTAATTCTGAGTATTCACATATCTTGCTTCTTTAAGGAAAAAAACCCAAAACAAAACCCAACAACTCGAACAAATACCTCACCCCTAAGACTAGTACAATCTGATGGGAAGGAGTAGCTTCAGAGGATCTGTTTATGCCTTTATTAAAAAAGCTGCAAGTCTTGCATTATGATAGTTAAAGTTGCAAAGTGGAAGCAGATCACTGCATACCTGAGCAGCTCCTAAAGTTTCTTACCTCAAAGCTCGACTAAGCTTCTCATAGTTCATAGTGGGTTTGTTTTTGCGCTGTCCCCATTTTTGTGCAACCAGTTCTGGTTGATTCAGTTTAAACTCTCCTTCATCACCAACCCAAGAAATACAGTCCCGAGCATCTTTGTCAGTGAGAAGTTCTAACAAAAACTGCCACAACTGGATCTGGCCATTGTTTCCTGTTGAAATGGGAATAACAAGATCCATTTAATTAGTCCTTTTCATGTCCCTTCATATCTAAAATTTTCAACCAACATATTAAAGCAGACCAGCATAGACTATATGATGGAAAAAATACTTGCACTTAGTTAATTTCTTCTAATTATTCTCTTGTAAAAATATTCTTGCAAAGTCATCAGAATTAATCTATTAAAAAGAAACTGAGGAATACAGAAAAAATAAATACATAAATATTTCTCACAAATCTGCTCCTAGAACTTCAGGAAAAAAAACCCATTATGTAACACTAAACACAGTCATTTAGATATATATCTGTCCCTAAAACAAAACAGATGTAGAGCTGCTTGTTCCTCTTCAGGCACTTACATACACATACAAAATAGAAGTTGCTTTTTGAAAAATAGTTTAGTCTCCAATTTCCCCACTGATGTCAGCTGATAAAATCTTGGCCTAAGAATCCTAAATAACATCAGAACAGGCTTTTATGGAGAGTTTAAAACAAATAAAAATTCAAGGGCAAGGAGCGGATTTAACAGAAAAATTCAGAACAGTGGAGAAAACCAAAGCAAAATTGTCCATAGGAAGGCCATGAAGATGCTCAGAGGGCTGGAGCACCTTTCCTATGAAGATAGGCTGACAGAGCTGGGCTTGTGTAGCCTGGAGAAGAGAAGACTTAGGGGAGATGTTAGAGCAGCTTCCAGTGCCTAAAGGGAGCCTACATGGAAGCTGGAGATGGACTTTTTACAAGAACATGTAGTGACAGCACAAGGTTAAGCTGAAAGACAGGAGATTTAGATGAGATATTAAAAAGAAGTTCTTTACTATGAGGGTGGTGAGGCACTGGCACCGGTTGCCCAGAGAAGTTGTGGCTGTCCCATCCCTGGCAGTGCTCAAGGCCAGGTTGGATGGGACTTTGAGCAACCTGGTCTAGTGGAAGGTGTCCATGCCCATGGCAGGGAGATTGGAAACACATGATCTTTAATGTTCCTTCCAACCTATTCTGTGATTCAATGAAAAATCACAGCAAGAAAAAATAAGATAAAGAAATTGAGTTATCAATAATCAAAGAGAAATATGTACGAATAACAGTAATTTCAAAAATAAACTGCAGATTCAGTGTGTAGTTTTCCTGAAGGTGCATTCATTGAACAAAACAAGAAATCAGAGACTTGTTAAATTCTAAAGGCACCAAAAGAGGGGTGTGGAAACTAGTATAGGCTAGGATTCCACAACATGTAGTTTATTTTCTCCCCTTTCTGCAAATGAAAAGTGGAAAGAAGTTAAGAGCTTGAATAAATGCTATGCAGTGGTTTGAGAGGACAATTACGTTACAGAAACAATCTTAGGCATTTTATTTGCTGCAGGACTCAAAAGCTGCAGCACCACACAGTGCCTCCATGAGGTAACCAACCTGCCAGGCCTGCAAGTGCTTGTGATATATTTTGTAGTTCCAGTCCTCTTCATACCACACGGACTTCTACAAACATCACATTTAGAATGACAAAGATGTGTTCTACAAAACTGTAATTCAAATTAATGAGTGTTTACCGCACTTGCATTTAAAAATAATGGAGACAATACCTGTTCTGTTCCCAGGGGAACTTCTGTCTTCCCCAGAGATCCTTGGAGCTCTCTGTACTTTAGCTGCCTTTGCACTGCTGTTTATTACTTTAATGGTGGTTGGGGTAGCAGGCTGTACAGATGCTGGAATAATCTGCACAGCTGTAAGGAAGAGAACATTGCAGAACATCAATTATAAACTGTTGGCACAGAAATAGACATGTATTATTTATTATCTGCACTATCGTATCATCTAGGAGCTAGTTTTTTCCTTTGCTAAAAAGATACACTGTATAAGTCACACTGCTAAGAATAATTTACAGACTTTTTACCTCTTACAGTGGAAATTGTTTAGACTCACAGTAGCGATGCCACAATACAGATGAAACATCAGCTTTAACTTACCATCATATGTATTATATGTTTCCATTTAAAAAAACCCAAAACAGACCCTCGCATGCCTTTGTTTTCATCTTTATGTTGTTCCCTGTATGATCTACCCTAATGCATTTTTCTCAGTGGTCACTGTACAGCCCTACATACCTGCTGTTTCAAGCAGCAATTTAACACCCTTCTACTGCAACGGTATAAGAAGATGCACATGCTCCACTGTAGGTGGCTTTAACTAGACACAAACCCAGGATGTAATGCATGGTCTATTTAAGCTGCTTAGAAGTATCCTGAAAATTGATTCATTTCAATAATTGATGATATTGCTTCAGCTGGAAGAATGAGTGTCAGATAACTACAAAGTTACTTTAATATATTTTTTCTAATATTGGTTTCTAAGCAAGTCCTCTTTTCCACATCTCCTTTCAGTTTTTAGAGACACTTTCTTTTGAAATCGTAATATTTTAATACATCCATTCATTAATGGATGTATTCATTAATATCATAGAATCACAGAATAGATAGGGTTGGAAAGGACCTTAAGATCATCTAGGTTGGAACTAGAGGGGGGATTCCAACCCTCTTGCCATTGGCAGGGACACCACACACTAGAGCAGGTCACCCAAAACTCCGTCTACCCTGGCCTTGAACACTGACAGGGATGGAGCATTCATCACTTCTTTGGGCAACCTGTTCCAGCGCCTTACCACCCTCACAGTAAAGAACTTCCTTATATCTAAGCCAAACTTCCCCTGTTGAAGTCTGGACCTGCAAACATATAATAATAAATATAACCTAAAAAACCAGAACTACTCAAGACCTCAAATATGTATCCTAGACAGCTTAATTCAAGAGAGTGGAAAACTGACCATCCGAAAGTAAAAGCTGAAAACTCTCATAGTTCAGGTCATGCAACCTTTCTGACAGTAACAAGATATCAAGAAACCCAACATTTAGCTCTGAAGTTTAAAATATGCCCTCCTCCCCTCACCAGGTAATGTGCCACCCCTCCCCTCTTTCTTTCTTAAGATTAAGAGAGTGATTTTTTTAATGTTGCACTATTATAGTGCTGAATCGAAGTGCTAAACCCGCAAACAGTTAATTGTGTGAATTAACTGCTGACAGAAGGACTTACGCTGATCAATAGTAACAGTTGCTATTTCTCCAGAGTGTTCTTGGCTAGCCAACACATCTGCAAATTAAGAAAAAAACCCAAGTTTTTATTTAACCACAAACTGCAAATCACCTGAAGATCAAGAACTTTCAGATTCCATATTAGAAAAATTTAAAATTTGGTATCAGTTTTAAAGAGACATGCATAGCTCATGGTCTTATGAGTAGAGACATTTAACGTCTGCCATTCAATTTTTGGAAATAAGGATGTACATGGTGAATTTCAAGGTGCTTATGCATTCTCCATAGCCTAAAAGTCTTAGCTAATTCATGTAAATGAAGATGAAAACAGTTTTTAGTCTGCCAAGTTACATTCAAGCATGGTAAATCTGAAATGAACATATGCATTATTGTATTATGAATATACAATGCATCACTTTATCAGTTGTGTACTAAGGATTTCATTGCCTATGCTTAATAATTTTCACTTCTATATGACACAGAGATGCACACATCTCTCACAATCACAGTAACTCACAATCAATATTATAAAACTATCAAATTTGGGAGATGCACAAATTAAGAATCTTTATTAAAAACAAAGGAGGAATTATCAGTCATTATTTTCTATTAGTTACGAAGTTTGATAAAAGACAGGCAAAAAGTGTTTAGTATGCAGACATGTTTCATAACAGCAGACACTTTCAATAATACCTCCTGTCATCCTGTATTGATACCCTCATTTTTACTGCCAATATTAGAATCATAGAATAGTTAGGGTTGGAAAGGACCATACGATCATCAAGTTCCAACCCCCCTGCCATTTGCAGGGATACCTCACGCTAAATGATGTCACCCAAGGCTCTGTCCAATCCAGCCTTGAACACCGCCAGGGATGGAGCATTCACAACTTCCCTGGGCAACCCATTCCAGTGCCTCACCACCCTAACAGTAAAGTGAGACATATAGTTCAACAGCATATATTTCATACCCTAAATGATTTCATACATTAAATGATTTGAAAGTATTCCTTCAAAAAAATCTCAATGTGGAAAAATAAGGTTAGACATAGGTTCCTATCTGTTTGAAAAAATATCTGTCTTGGTAAGAATTTAATGAATTTTATCTGTTTAAGAAAAAAATCAGAAAGGTATTTTTTCATTTTACATATAGAAAAAGACATATATGTTTTGATTGTGAAGTAGTTTTCATACTAATAGGATCTACCTGTTTACTTTCCATGTAAGATGGAAGAGAAGGCAAGTTATTTTGAAAAATAAAAACAGAATATATGCCTACATTTTTTAAAGTGGTGCAGTTTTATTATCGTGCATTGATGACTGAATGATAATTTTAGAGTCTCTAAATTTAATAGCTTTGTAGAAATAAAAAGAAACTAAAAAAGGTTAAGTGCCACAGACCCTTGATTGTGGAACTCCTAAGCCATTATTTAACTTCTAATAACATCTACAATAGCTTACACAAGTTCTGCTCCTTTTATTCTCTGAAGACTTGGTACAACATTTATTACTAATTGTTGATAAGCATGGAGAAATTAGTTTTGTGTGTGTTTGCAATCTGTTGGATGTGGGGATGGATGAAGTGTTGACAATGTATAATAATATATGGGATAACATATTTAAGAAACAGTAATTGAAACTGGGAGAGAGGAGTGAGAATATCTGAGAGCAACAGACAAGAAGGTCAGTGCAGAAGGAGGCGAGGTGCTCCAGGTGCCAAAGCAGAGATTCCCCTGCAACCCCGTGGTGCAGCCCATGGTGAGGCAGGCTGTGCGCTTGCAGCCCATGGAGGACTGCACACAGGAGCAGGAAGATACCTGAAGGAGGCTGTGGCCCTATGGG
>JANHGB010011114.1:0-13863 GCA_026283785.1 Coracopsis vasa | reverse complement strand
CCTTTAGGCACTGGAGCTGCTCTAAGGTCTCCCCTTAAGGAGCCTTCTCTTCTCCAGGCTGCACAAGCCCAGCTCTCTCAGCTTTTCTCCATATACACGATATAATTCAGGGTCATTTCTTGGAGGTGAAGATGGGCTCAATGGTCTTGGTCATGGGTGGCTTGTTTAACTCTAGAGGCACTTCCACTGTTTCTGCAGTAAATCCCTTCCTAAGCAGGACATAACACACCATGAGAGGGGAAGGGAGCAAAAAGAAACAGTTGTAAAAATACTGCAAGTTTCTATTTCCTGCATCGCGGCAGCGTGATGATTTGCTGGAGTTAATGAAAGCACCAAAGCTGTTCCTATCTCTGCTCAGTATATCCACCTGGCCTCCTTTGTTAAAAAAATCCAAAATGGGATCATTATCTTTAGTGGATGCACTTCACATCACTGAAAACAATTTCAGCTCAGTTAAATAACACACAGCCTCGAGATGAAAGCTGTCTCCTTTTCAGCTGGATAGACAAACATAGCCGTTGGTACCGAGATCACTTAGAGCTCAATATTCCTTTCAGGAGGAACTGGATGTATCAGATTTTTTTCCCCTGCCTGTTATTATGTTCTAGTAGGTTTTATTTATTTAAATCTCAGCCTCCTTTTGCTGACATAGCCAGGCATCACCAGGGATGTTTAGTAAAACTTAGATGAGCCCCTAAGTGGGCCACTTGTTCTATAAATCTTTAAATATTTTATGTTGCTCCTTTAGAAATTGCTTTTGCCAGACTAACCCAATCTGCTTTGAAATGACTGGGGCATAAAATAACAGCTCCTTTAAAATCCTCCAGTGAGGCAGTTATTTGGTATATTTTTAGGGAAGACCAGACCTTGTGGCCTCTAATGAAAGATCAGCTTTAAACTTGGGGAGGTTTTGCTCCGAAATGAGCAGTTCTTCCCAGCCCCCTGAACACCACTAAGCTCATGTTGCTCTCCCAGGACACGGCCAGGGGTAGCCTCCTGGCCCTTTGAAGTCAATGGCAAAGCTCCCATTGAATTATAATGGAACTGGGATTTAACCTGAAGAAACAGAGTCTTTGTTGTCTTTTATCGCCAAATACAGATATTCTTCCTGAGTTGTAGCCTAGATTGGCGAGTCCTGGAAGAGATTGATGACTGTGCCAAGCAGCATGATCCCTGCAAATACAAAAAAGGGGTTATGTCTTACGAGAGACTAGAATTTTTAGAAAGACAAATTGGATTAGACTATTAGCACAGCAATTCCAGTGAGCATCATGTGTGGCCTGTTAATGGAAACTGCCTGCACACATCTTCCAATAATGATGAATGGGTTTGCAAGTATAACTGTTATCACATTAACAGGAACTGTTCCACCACGATTAAAGCCATGTTCATTAAGGAGACCAAGGAAGAATGGTGCTGGCCAAGCACAGAGTTACTGGGCAGATGGATAATGCTTAACCCCTCTTGCCTTCACTTGTTAGCCAGTCTGATGCAGAGTCATGCATCCACAGGGTGAGGTTGTGGCTATGGAGCTCCTCAGCCCCCTCATTTTCAGATATAATCACAAGTGAGATGAGATTAAATATGAAAGATTAAGGAAAGATGATACTTGGTAATTCTGTGGCAGCAAAGCCAAAACAGTTATGCTCTGCTGTTTTCTAGTTTCCTCAGTGGCTTTGTAGCGTATTGACATTCTTCAGCCAAATTTGATGGAAAATAAGGTCCCATTGAATATTACAACTATTGTGAAAACAAGGCTCTATGTAAAGGATCTTAATAGTGGCATAACTTAGAGCAGAACTGAACATATAGTGGCATCATTTTAGACGTGGCAGACTCTTCAAGGGCCATAGTGGAGAGATGGCTGCATCCTGATAACTTTGAGCTTCTTTTAGATCTCACACTCCATGAGTTTCTCCATAATACCAAGTTTTCATTAATGCCAATACTCAGAGAAGGAGCTTTGAAAAATATCTCTGAGCAGCCAGCTGTGCCATTTCCACAAGGAGGATAAGCAGAGCTGGATGAAAGAAACCATGGATTAAGTTGTCTTTTGACATTGCAAGGTGTTTGGCACCAGTTGGATTCCTGTTCCTGCCCTTCCAACCCAGTCATGCGTCCCGTGACCCTCTTGATCACAGTATAGAGACATGAGCTGCAGTAAAAAACAGTTCATAGGATGTTTGTTTTGTTTTTCAGACCTTTCTATCAGCTTTTCTTCTTGTGCTTTACGATGTTTTGTAAGCTGGTCCACTGTGCCAGCAGTTTTGGTGGTGTAGGGGACTGAGTGGCACCCATGGAGATGGGCCTTGCCTCATGCCACAGGAAGGCAGCAATTTAATAAGCTTATGGCCAAAACCATCATGTCAAGCCCCAGCCCTGCGGAGGTTGGAAGCACCAGACAAACAAAGCGAGGGCACTAAAGCAGTTTTCATCCATTTACTGCAGTTGTGCTTATGTTGATTTTTACAGGTGAGTGTGAGAGAATACAAAGAGCCCAAACCTGCAGTAAGAGATGGACTCAACAGCAGTGAGCTGTCAGCACTGTATGACCACACATTAAGTCCTCTCCGTTATGCCCCAGGAAAACTGCATAATCTTTCCATCTTTTTTTTCCCTACTCCAAAAGCCAAAACTACTCCTATTCATCTCCTGCACTCTGTTACTCACAAATCTTGTTTTCTGTCTAGAAAATACTTAAGATACTTGTGCCACATGTAATTCTACTAGCTATTACATCAGGAAGCTGTGGTTACTGCTCGGGTAGAGCAGTAATGCCTTCAGAAGAAAAATAGTTCCTTTGTGTAATTGAACATGTCCTGTTTACAGAGGTGCAGCAGAACATTTCTGTTATTAGATCTGGGTGATTTGATAAATTACATTGTGTTATGCTGGTACCAATGACAAGCTTAAAAAGAAGTGTTGATGACTGGTTTTAAATGAGGGGAATGGTGTTTGCTGCTCTGTGAAGGCTCAGTCAGCTTGGGTACTTGAACCAGTTCTTTCTCTGGACTGTATTCACCTGCTCCCCAGGACAGAGGTCTGAGCTTGTCAGCGGGTGGTATCGTGTAGGTATAACCAGGGGACATAGAGACAACACAAAATGGCAAGGACAGAACGATAAATCTAGTTTCAGTGTCAGTAAAAGAGTGCTGAAGGACAACTGTTTCTGCTCCTGGAGTATTTATTAGGCCTTTGCCTCCCAAGTGGCCCTGAAAACAGAAAGAAATGTCTCAATAAAGATGTGTATGTGCACGGTGAAGCTGGAAAGCAACTCGGCTTACAGGGACATCTGAATACTTAACTGAGAAAAGGTAATAAACAGGAGGAGAGAAACTGTTAGAGAAGTTGCAGACTGTGTTGAGGTACTTTTGTGGTGTGGACTCCCATGTACTGATTTGAACTGCAAGACTAAGATCAACACTACCTCTCTATAGACAGCAAAGAAGTCCTCATACCTCTGCCATTGCTCATCACCACTGGAGCCGCATCTTCTCTCATGCACTCCAATCCCTTTTAGTGCTCCCTCGGTGTCAGTTTATTTTGTATGAGTGGTACAGTGTGATCCATTCTGGAACCACTTCTTGCAAACAGTAAAATACATTTTCCCTGAAGCCAACATCTTGCTTCACATCTGCACTGTAAAACACCAAGCAAAGCAAAGGAAAATTCCATGCAAACCAATTGGCCGGAGCCACTCTTTGCTTCACCCTTTGTTTTTGTGTTAAAAACTTAGTGTTACACAAGAGTCCAAAGCTGAAATGACTGTTGGCTTTGTTCGATCATATATCTAATTTACTTTAACATGGGATCCCGGCATGTGTTTCTTTAAAAGTCTGAATCAATTTTATGCTAAGTGATTTCTTGGAGGAGATTTTTTCTTATATTGTCCCTTTTGCCTAAAGTAAATTAGTGTGATAGCTGGAGCAACCAGGGAATGAAAAGGAGTCAAGTCCTCAAGTCACATTAGCGGGCTTGTTGAGGCCTTTAAACAATCATCGCCATCAAAGTAGTCCATAATAACTGTAAAAAAGCTAATCACAGGTGGCAGTGGGCGTGAAATGTGTGGCTCTGTGCTCAGTCCTCAGGATAATGGGGGTATTCATGGGATTTCCAGAAGGACTCCTTTGTGTATCGAGTCATGTGCCTGCTGAGCTGAAAGGACTATTTTGCTCAATTTGTCTAAAAGCCTGGCTTATGAGAGAGCTGCAGGGGTTTAGCTGCTCAGGTTGGTTTAACCCTTCCCACGCACACAGCTTTTGGTACACTTCCAGGGCCTTGTCACACTGGGAAATGGCTCCGGGTTAAGGAAGTGGAGCGCTACCAGTCATGGATCAAGAGCGTGCAACAACCACCAGCCTGGTTGAAAAGGATCGGTGACTTCAGCTATGCCTCTTTATGGGTGCTCAGCTCGAGATACTTGGTTTTCCCTGCTTGGCAGCAATGGGAAATCAGAACTCTGTGAAGCACCTCAGCCTCTGGAGCTGAGGCTCTCAGTGAGACGCAGTTCTAAGGCTAGGAGTAAAGCCTAGGTAAGGCTTTCAGTCTGGGAGCAGAGTCCCAAGGTATACCAAGCTTGGGGATTCCTAAAGAACCATCCCTAAACATGGAAATGTTATTTATTACATGAAACTTGTACGATTTAGAAATATTTTTCTTCCTCACTAGAAATAGTTAAAAAATGGCCTAAAAAATAATAAATCTGTTAACTAAGAGACTGTGAAAAGAGGGAAATGTATTTTGACATTAGAAATCCTTTACTTTGAAATGGAAATAAATATCAATTATCTAAATGCAGAAAAGTTAAGTACCATGACACATTTATTTAGATTTCTATCAGTATCTAGGGGTGAGGCTGTGAGAGCAGTTCTGTTTTCTACCAACAAGCATAATGCTAACGGTTGGGTATTAACTAAGATTGCTCTTAAGATAGAATGTAGAGGTTTTAAGCTGATGGTTCATGGAGTCTCATGTAATGACTAAGCCTATTCATGTTGCTGTCGTGTTTTCAGTGCGATTATGTTGCACTGGCAGGTGAAGAAGCTGCTATTGCAAGTGGGAGTGACGATACTGGCTGAGCCAGTGCAAGTGTGACAGGGATCTGAAGTTTTCATACAGGAAATACTTCTTGAGATTCTCTTTCAGGACTTACATGCAGGAGTTCTTGTTTCCTCTCCTCATGGCTGTTGCTTTGCTACTGACAGTCTTCTATTAGAAAGACTTCTTTTTTCCCTTTCCCGTTTTCCTTTTCATCCTATGTCTGCCCTGTGCTGTAAACAGCAGGATCAGCTCTTGCTCTGCCATTGCACAGTACCTAACATAGTAAGGCCTCAGTCACAGTCTGCAGAGATACAGTAAAACCAAGCCATGCTAATAAATGGAACACCTGACATTAGCATGGAAGAGCAGTGTAATCCACAGAAAATAGAACTTCAGTATCTCCACAACTTTCTTCATTGTGATTGCCTTCTAATTCTGAAGGTAGGCAACCAGAGTTGAAGGTACTAAAGCTTGTTCCAGGGGAGATCATGATGTTGATATCAAGTTGTGCTGAAGCTGGTTGTCAGCTGCAGTTGGAGGTTTCTTTTGCTGCCATTAGTCTTCTGCCTCTCTGACCATTAGTGTAGCCATCATTGAAATAGAGATCCAAATCCTGTATTTCTGTTTCAGATAACAGGAGAACTTTCTGTGCACCCCACATCACCCCATCCCAAAGAACCTCAGTGTCTGGAATGGAAAAATTCCAACTGACACTTGAACCTGACACTTGCAAAGCAGCACAGTCAGTTTGCTGTGCTTGCATTACAGGGAGCAAACTGTGGGATATTTCAGTGTGTATAACCTAAACCCTTTCACAATTGCCTGGGGAAGGGCTGTTTCTTGCTGATGTGAAGTTGAGCCGTTTTGGCAGTGCTCCATTGATCCATTTTAGGATTTTTACTCCTCCCTGCACTGACTCGGGGTGAAACCAGTGGTTCAAAACATCCAGCATTGCTGCATATGTTTGTGTGGTGCTGGAAGCAAAGCCCATGGGTGAAATCCTCCTTTTGCAGTGGTTTCATTGATGTCCACACAGCCAAGAGCTTGCCACCAGTGAACTCACGAGCTGTGAAATGACCTTAAAGTCAGGAACATCTCAAACCAGATGCTCACCACACTTGCTTCCCAGAGGATGGCATCAGTGTCCATCTATTTTGGTCACCATAAAGCTACTTTGTAGGTAACATCCTTTTCCTTTCTCCTGTTGCTTGTGGAATTTGATCTCACACCTTACAGACGTGACCTATTGAAGGTAGCACATGGTGCTTCATTCACCAAGGCAGCCTTTGAAGAGTTAAGCTCTGCAGTCACTCAGAAGGTGGACTTCTGCTTTTCCTCAAGTCTTTATTCATCTCCAGGAACTGAATTTTTCATGCAGTAATTAAAATTTGTAGGTCAGACCTCCCATGGCACCGTTTTCTGCTAATGCGGGAGAGCAACGGTCGGATTCGCTTACGTTGCTCTTCACCGCGCTGAGATTTAAAGGATGAAGGGTGACATTTTCCCCCATTTTGTAAATTAATGCCATTGATCTGCCTAACAAGAACAAAGTTAGGCTTCAAAATACCAAATGATAAAGAGATTAAGACTTTAAATGGCTTTCCAAAGGCAACCTCTATTGTAAGATTCCAAGCAGAGTATTGAACTTTCAATTAGAATTTCTAATGGGCTATTGACTTAAATGGATAAAATGTTGCAAGTGATAGCTTTCAAGATGACAAAAATTGCTTAGTACATTCTGGAATATTACTTTATGAAACAAATACTGTTCTGGAGGCTGAGTAGTAATAACCCAGGCCCCGGGCAATATTGTTCTGTGTCTCTGTGCAGCAGTTTTTCAAAATTGAACTAATGCATTTTGAAACATTTTCTCTTTTCATGTTTTGTGAATCTTTGGGAGTGAGGTACTTTAACTTTCATGAAAGAATCCAAAATCTCTAGTGATGTAGCTATGATTGCACTCCTTATGAAATACAATCCATCCTCTCAAACACTGTCTTTTCCTGTGTTCTTTCATCTAGGGCACAAACAACGTGCCCACCTCGTGTGGTTTTTCCTGCCTGCACTCCAGAACGTGTCTATTCTGCAGTGCCTGTATTACAAACAACATCTGAAACACTCCCAAATCATCCTGGTGCTTTGCAGGGAATTGCCTGGAAGTCTCGTTAGGAAGCACAGGCTATGGTGCCTGTTTCAAAGAGTCTTTTTTCAGGAACTAGCCAGCCCTTTCCAGGATAAAGGGTTAATATTATGCTTATGTTACAGTGCATTAAAAACTCTAATTAAAACAGCATTACATTCCCATCTGCCAATCTCCAGTAATCTTCTTTAATTGCAGTAATTAAACTATATTTACATGTTCAGAATACTTGTAATTTAGCAAATTGCACTCTCTGCTCTACATTTAATCAAACAACCAGTTCCAGTATATTTAGTGTGGAAAGAAGTAATTTCAATGTTTTGATTACTATAGCAGATTTGACAGAGTAAGTGCCCCTCTAGTAGAGGCTTTGAAAGGGAAGGCAAACATGAAATATAGTCCTGTTCTGATTGTCATGTGAATGCCTAATTACATGTTAGAGGATTAACTATTAAAGGGTGCACACTGTTTCACTTCAGTTTGATTTTTTTTTTAGGCACAGCTGACATAACAGATAATAAAGGTTGCCTGTTTGGGGCTGGTTGGTGCAATATGTGAGCTTTTTATTATTATTATTATTATAAGTCTTAAAACCAAGTATTAAATCCCATGTGTTAGTAAGGTCTTAATGCCCCACATCTTTGCTTTAAAGACGTAGGTAAATGATGTGAAGATTATGTTCACGGGGCACAGTTGACAGCTGTCTGCACAGGCTCTTCCCTTCCCCTAACCTTCATCATCTCCTCCTTTTAGGGGGAGGAGGGTTGTTATTCTCAGAATGGCACTTTCCAGGTAGATCTGTCAACTGCTTGGTTGTATATAAAGTGTCCTCAGCTAGACAGCTCCGCCATGGAATGTTAATGCTGTCCCTCTGCCCTGGGAATAAGTGGTGCTGAAGTGATCTCTTCCTCATACAGGTCTGTGCAGTGACACACACAGTGATGATGTGCAGTGGGTGGGTGGACTGATAACTTCCTCACAAAAGGAAGTTTCTCTTCTACTGTACATTTCTTCCTATGATCTGTGGTCTGTAGTGAACTTTAAAAGGTGATTTCAGTGCCTACCACCTCATCTTCCCCAGATAAATGGTACAAAGCTGAAAAAAATCCTTCTGATCTGCCAGTGCCAGACAGGATTCAGTGCTGGATTGAGGACCAGACTGTGCCCACAGAGTCCGTGTGGACTGAGAGTACCGCAGCATGAGAGGCGATCACCTCTGCGCTTTGGAAGCTCCCATCAAAGTCCAATGTACTGTGTACTGATGTACATGGGAGTTCAGTCCCCAAATACCTTTGGGACATTGTATTGCAAGTTCTGATGACAAGTTACGGTCAATTATGAATGTGACATGTCATGGCATTAGCATCAGTGGGGAATAACGTTGATTTCCAGAAGATTTGAACGTGGGTTATTAAGGACAGCAATCCTCGCAGTTTGGGTGGATGTAGGCATTTGTACCTATTTAATTCCTTGCTAATAGAGAAGGACTGTAATGAGTATTGGCAGAGGTAACAGAAATGCTACGACTGAGTGATAGATGCTCCTAACTTGATGCAGTTGGCATGTACAGCATGTGAAGTAAATCAGTCACGTGTGCAAAAATGCAGTCAGGTTGGTTCTTTCCAATGGTCTACCTACAAATATATGGCTTTTGTTCCAAAGACAGAAAAAACATTCAAAATCCCTAGCTCTAATTTTCCTCATAAAACCACCCTTCTCCGTGTGTCCTCCTTCCCTGTGACCTGAACTCAGGCACATTTAACTGTAACCGATACTGTGATTTCTGACATCATTCTGACTTCATTCCTCCTGTGAAGGAAATTCGGGTCATTTCCAGGCATTTCCACCGGGTTTAGCTCATTGTGTTTACTCCTGTGTGGATTTCAGGCTGCCAACAGTGAAAGCTATGAATTGAATCCTTTCATTCAAATCTGTCTCTATAAAACCACTGCATTGCTTTGCTCTCCCTTTCAATGAAAACCCCCTATTTTCTGGTTTAGAATTAGAAGAACGTATGTTTTAATGAAGTCACTTAATGAAGGGGAATATTTACTATATTCCTCTGTGCATTTATATATATTTATAATAATAATAGTATATTTTATAGAGTAGTAAATGGTCTAGAGTGAGGCGTCCCTGCCTGTTGCAGGAGGGGTGAAACTAGATGATCTTAAAGGTGCTTTCCAACCCAAACCATCCTATGATTCTGTGATCAAAAATAAATGTTAAATAGGCCTTTTGAAGCCATAGTTTTAAAAATCAAGATTATAAAGCTTGAAGTTTTTTAAAAAGCATCGCTTATGGTGGAAGTTTGAAAGAAATCGGCCTAATTCTACTAACTTCTGATTATTTACTCCTCATTCACATGAATGTGGCTGAAGTAAGAATGAGACCAATGATGTTCAGTTCCTATGCAGCTCTGTCATAAAGCTCAAACAGATGAGGGACCTGGTATGTTTTGGATTTCTCATTACACTCTGTGGTGTTGCACAGTTAGGATTTTAAGATGGGTCTTCTTAAGCCAATTAAAAGTCAGAATCCTGCTGGTCATACGTTTAAATAGACTTGGTTTAGTGGCTTCAGGGGGAAATGGCTATGTAGGGATGAATAAAATAAAAATCTGATATAAAAATGCATCTTATTTTTCAGAGGGTTTTGCGAAAAAACTGGAAGTTCTGGCATTTCCATTTGCACTAATTTCACACATCATCTTACAGAGTGCAGGGGCTGGTCCCCTGCCAGGCTGTCTGAAAACCCTCTCTTGAAAAGCCCACTTTCTGCACTGAACGGATGCTGCAACACATAGATATTTCCTAATATTGTTCATTAAACTTCCAAATGGACACTAACTATGTAAATACAGCAAAACTCAAAGGCTGGCTTTGAATTTATATCTTCTAGGAAAGCTTTTAACATTCCTCGTCTACCAATATTGTGCTATGTCTGGCTTGCCATTTTCAAGGAGTAACTTAATGAGTTTATTGTATAATGAAGGACTGTGATTTATTAGCTTTTCATTATGCTCATTCCATCAGCTTCCTGCTAAATACTATAACCCTTGGCAGAGATGTTAGTCTTTATCAGGTGGTATCATTGCTTTTTAATAAACTCTCCTCCCACATTGATAATATTACATGTAAAATCCCTTATCCTGCATTATTCCCAAGGGGAGGAAGAAGTGTATTTATTGAAAAGGCTTCACTGAAGCACTGCATGGAATTTATTAGTCGTTCTGTCTTACCCATTCCCACTGACTCAGGTGAAGTGGGCAGGGTTGGAGGCTGCAGGTAGGTCCTTTGGCTTGCTCCCCTCAGCTGGCAGAGGATTTAGCCCTTCCTATTGATACTTTAATTGCATAGAGAAGCCATCAGTGAGCAGCTGGCTTAAACTGTGGTACTTGCAGGTATTAACAAATATTTCTTTAGCAGATATTTAATGATCAACCCTATTACAAGAATGAATGTGGTGATGGCACACAGAGAGGGGAAGGAGGGTAAAGTCATATTTTACAACCTGAAAAATTAAGCACTGAGCTAGTGAAGGCCCAGCCCTCATTAGCTGAATGGAAGCTTTTTCTAATTAGTTCTTTCTAGTGTAATTAGCATGGATGAGTCTAATCATCTCATGTGAAACCAAATCTAATGCTTGGGAAGGAATGTCCTTGGCCTCTCTTTCAGACTGATTCCAAGGATTTTGTGTGTTTCTGATGAGATATTCCTTAAAGAAACAGCAACCTGCCTGCCTTCCTAATGGAGGTAGGCTGGCAGAAATGGGAGGACTTGGACCTTGGCTTTTATTTTCATGGAAGCATAGAGGAAATAATCCCCTGAAAATACACAGTCGTCATGCAAGTGAATCAGATGTGGGTTGTAGGTGTACAAAGATTCAAGTCACATTTTGGACCCACATGAGAAGCAAGTGTTTGAACATTGAACTTACAACACCAGTTTTCCTAAGCTCCATATTTCTCTGTAGGAACATCTTTTTAGATGTGAACACAGGAAGAGAGATGGAAAACAGAATGTTATTTGCTTCTTGTGTAGTTCATCTTGCTGTGAAACAGTCAGATTTGCACTTGTTTTGTGGTAATCAGTCTCAAGCAAGATAAAACCATATTGAGTCTTGTTGCAAATAATTGTGATTATAGATTGCTATCAACCTTCACAGTACAATTAGGCTCATTATAATGCTGTGTTTCCCCCTTTTTGAGAAACACTGTGTGAAGGACAGGCAAAAAGCTTGGTTGGCCACATTTTGGCCTAATGGGTTTGTACTGGTTGGTCTTTACCAGCAATAATTTCATTTTACAATTTGGAAATGTTTGGAAAGTTGAGGAAGTACAAGAATCTGCTTCATGGCATAGCAAAGCAAGTCCATCTCCTCCTGGAGCTGCACTGATGCAGCACAAAGGCAGTTCCATGTTGAGAGACACTAGGGAACAAGTGAAGGGCAGGATGAGGAGTGCCAAGGAATCCAGTTGTGCTTTAACTGGGAGCTGCTGCTTAGCTCTAAGGTCACTTTTTCCCAGCATGCAGGAGCATATTTAGGTAAGGCCCTCACTACAGTAATGGTGATTTGGTTTCAAATCAGTATCATATTGGACCCTTGGCTTCCCTGTCTGCAGTGAAGCTATTGGGTTTGCAGTAAAGGAGGCATTGTGTTGATTCGCAGGGTTAGCAGAGCTCAGTACATCAGTATCTCATCTGAGCTGTGAGCTGGGCTGTGCTGCTGGTAACTGCATTCCTTTACATCCTTTCTGCATGATCTGCTCTTTTCCTGACAAGACTTTGCAGTTGCACAGCCTCATTGCTGAAGCACTTGAAGGTCTCTGTGTGGTAAATCAAAAGTTAAACATAACAATTAAAGGTGTCTCTCTTAAAAAAGTTCTTTATTCACACCCTGTCTGTGGGGCTTTGCTTTTGCCAGTGGTTTTTCTGAAGATCTTGAAGCCTGCTGTTGCATTTAGCAGCTAATGAGCTCAGGTGGATTGGTTTGGAATGAGTAGCAGAGCAGTATTACTGTTAGCTGTGACAGAGATGTCTTTCTTCACCCCTGGGAGGCGGGATACAACCTGAGCCTCTTTCCCAACAGCAGTTGAGTGCAGGTAAGCAGAGAGGAGGGGGGGGGAAGATGCAGGTGAATGCTTCTCACTCACTCTGTGGCCTCAGGGTGTATCTGTGTGATGTGTTTTTCAGCTGAGAAGGGAAAGTACATAAAATATAGCGGTTCCTAACCAGGCAAATGGAAATATTGCCTTGTTTCTGAGTTTAGTCCTGGGTGGGCTGCTCACTGGATGTCCCTTGTGTCGGAAGAACTAGAGACTTCTCTTCCTGGAGCCATCTGGCTTTCTAGATCTTTTGTGGTTTCAGGGCAGGGGATTTAGGGCTATCCTTATAGAAGCAGACGTGCTGCTCCACAGAATTTATTGAAATTGCACTAAAACACCCCAAAAGAAGGCTTCAGGGCTGACATTCTGGAGCCAGGGAGGAAGGTAGGCATGATTTATGACTTTATGAAAATTGCTGGATTTTGCAGGTTTTGGAATGAAGAGTTTGGGTTTAATCTGTTCCTGTTCCAACCGCTTTAAAGGTTGGACTTGATGATCTTAAAAGTCTTTTGCAACCTGGTTGATTCTGTGATTTGATGTTAAAGCCAAGGCATGGTATGAAATCGCTGCGCTCGTAGCCTGGTGTAGGGCTTCTCTGAGCACTCGTCTGGCTGGTTTGCAAGTGGTGGGACCTGTCACTGAGGGGAGATCACAGTCCAGGCTGGTGTAGCTGAGGTGCTAGGGGCTATTTTGAAAGCAACAAAGAGCACAGAGACTGAGCCATGGAAGGCCCATGGGATTTATGGCATAGCAGAAGAGCAGTGGGAGAGAATTGAAATGCAGTCAGTGATATTTTTATATGGAAAAGAGGAAATGAGATGTAAACAGTATTAGTGTAATACAATTTTCATGTGAGATTAAAAGGAAAGCCAGGATTTGAGAGATTTGGAAATTGCAGTTACAGGATAAGTGATATTTGAAAGGATCCTGCTTGATTTGATTAAACTTGAGTTCAAATGTCATTACAGAGATGCATTATTTACAGGGTTTTTATGCACCCCGAGCTGTGTTCATTGTTCATATCAACCCTGTTCAGCGAGGCTGGGCTGATGGGGGGGGTTATTGTTTGGCAGGGGGTTCCCAGGAAAGCTGGAGTGCTGCACAAAGGCACAGTTCATGTCCAGCCTCTGCAACCTGCCCCATGGGTTGGTGAGTGGCTGGTGCCGCCGTGCTCCTGGTTGCCGTGGTTCTGGATGAGGTGTTGGCATCCATTTCTGGTAGTTCCACCAAAAAATACATCTGCTGTTAAGTTCTTTTCTCTGGCTAGAAGTTTGTTTGATGTGATGTTTGGGGAATTCTCCATCCCAACCTTTTCAGTGGCAGTAAGATTTAGGATTTGCTGCTGCTTCTTTAGGTTTTTTGGTTTTCCACTTTCCGTATTTTGCCCTCACTGCAGTGAAAGCCTTGTGGTGTAGGAACTGTTGGATGCCCTATAATGTGGTCAAATCCTGTGTCATATATAGAATCATAGAATCAACTCGTTTGGAAAAGAGCTTTAATATCAAGTCCAACCATTACCCCAGCACTGCCAAGTCCACCACTAAACCATGTCACTAAGGGCCTCATCTACACGTTA
>JANHGB010011112.1:0-12385 GCA_026283785.1 Coracopsis vasa | reverse complement strand
GCTTCCTTAGTCATAGAATTTGAGAATCATGGAATGGTTTGGGTTGGAAAGGGCCTCAAGATCGTCAAGTTCTACCCCCCTGGCCATGGGCAGGGACATCTCACACTAGACCATGTTGCCCAAGGCTCTGTCCAACCTGGCCTTGAACACTGCCAGGGATGGAGCATTTGCCACTTTCCTGGGCAACCTGTGCCAGTGCCTCACCATGCTCACAGTGAAGAACTTCTTCGTTATATCTAACCTGAACTTCCCCTGTTTCAGTTTAAACCCATCACCCCTTGTCCTGTCGCTACAGTCCATGATGAAGAGTAGGGAAAGTCATTTCATTTTCTCATGTCAATTTTGCTACATGAAATACAGTGTCTAATCATATTGTGTTAATGTGATTTCATGACTTGCTGTATTTAGAAATAAAGTCTTGGCTTTCTCAATGTTGCAGTGTTCCTTAAATTGCTAAATATTTCACTGAATGGCAGTATATCTGCTTAAGCAGCTTGGAGGTCTTGGGCTTTAAGAGTATGAACACTGTGGATCTGTGGTTCACCTGTCGACAGCATTATGTAGGGAGAAATGTAGGAGGAAGTATTTCTTGTGAGCACACAAAGCAAAAATGGGAGAACTGGAGAAGTATGTTCTTGTTTTGAACCAGTAACGTGTGGCTCTACCAAGAGTGTTCTGCTCCAGCCTGACTAGAAGAGCTTGCTGCACTTTACTGGTGACACCAGTGTCTCTGGCTTGTTTTATTTCCTGGGTGCTTCTTCTTAATGACATCTTTTCAAACTTCTGTGATGCTCCTTTTATCTGGAGGACAGAAATTGCTGCTGCTTTAAAGCTTTCCTGGATGGTTTTTTTAATGTCTCCTATTTTCAAGCCTTTTGTAAGTACAATGGTTGATCCCCAGCCCTGTGAACGTGCCATTTGGTAACAGTTGTGTATAATGGGCTGTCTATTAATGCAATAATTTTAACTTCAATAAACTTAAATCATTTATAAACCTATTTCTGGTATTATACCAAGTTATGTGCTAGTAACATATTTATTTCGTAAGAATGTTGGAAACTTCATCTAAGCAACCAGACTGGCAAATGAGGAGCAGATTCTACATTAATGTTGGTTACTATGCTTGACAGATGCCAGAAGAAAGACCTTGATGTAATCTGGTATAATCGTACTGCCCAATATCAAAGTAGGCTCTACTCAGAAACATTTCTATTTCTTTTCTCTAGCCTTTGTATGGCTGTTCAATTCCCTCACATGTAAAACGGATTAAATTATTCAGCACGGATGATCACGGGCCATCATACTTATTTCATTTTGTTGCAGCCTTTGAACTTAAAGGTACATGTTCAGTGTAAAGACACGGTTTGGTTCTTGTGTTTTAACTGTAAATTTGCATTGTAAAATGTGGCATACCTCTAATTTTACATCATCTTTATTTTCCCTGATATTTTTAGTTGCATTTTGAAAGAGGATTAAAAAAAAATCTCTTCATTTTATACTAACACACTCCATGTAGCTCACACAGTGCATATAGCACAGTGCTGCTAATGCAGAACATGAAGCTGACCTAGCTTTGCGAAGAACAGTATGTGAATGAGCAACATAAGCAGGTCTGAAAGGAAACATTGTTTCAGTTGAAACAATCTAACTTGCCTAATGCTGTCTGTAATCAAACCAGTTTCGAAGTGGGATAGTTTAATTGAATGTAATACATCTTGTGCTATTCCAACACTTAAATTCATCAGCTGATTGTTAACACTTCTTTTGCCGAAGTTCCTGCCTCCTCCTGGCTCTGTTTTGTCCTTTACCTTTTTCTGCTTTCTGTTGCTTTGCTTCCACTTCCCTTCTTACTTGTTTTAAACAAAACAGCAGCTTTGCTTTCCTTTGACCCTGTAATTTCAAACTCACTAACTTGTTTTTACAATTTCCATTTATCCTAATGTCTCTCTGTCTCCTGCCCTATGTGTGTGGCCTAAGTTTAAGCACAGGCGTAGGAGCCAGAAACTTCAGATTCTCATTTCTGTGCAAACTCTCCCTCTCTCTTTAAGACATGCACCAACAGCCTCGCCACAGATGAGGAACAGACTTTGTCACTGCTATTACCATTTGGTGTCCCAGGAACAGTGTTAGCGTTGGGAATCTTGCTGAGAAGTTGGCCAAAATCTTCATTTGAAGCTTTTAAAAAAGGCAGTATTCTCTTGGGTGGGGGGAGAGGAGGGAAGGGAAAGAAGGAAGGGAGCAGAGGAAAGAGCTCTTGTTACTATTTTCTGTTAAAATACCATTGTATTTTAACTGTCATTTGATGCAGAAGGCAGTTTTTAGGAATATTCATTGATTTCCTCATGTCTTGTTGCCACTGAGCTTTACAGTTTTCCTTTCGGTTAATTTAACCTGTTATGTTTAGTGTACCCTTGCTCATGTTGCTCAATATACATGCTAAACGTTTGACTCTTTAATTGTCTGAATTCTCTTTGTAGGTCAGGTTCTGATAGTTCTGCCTGCCTGCACAGTGCACGAACAGCTTCACAAATGTGATATTAGTATCTAGAGTAAGGTGTTTGTATTTCACTTTCAAGCCCATTGTATTTGGTTGAATTAAAGGGTAAGGATTGAATGTTGATTTACCAAGGGTACTGGGTGACCTCAGGTGTTAATAAGCACAAAGCTGGTCCTAATGACACTGGAGGATGGGAATTGTCAAACTCAGTTCTGTTGATGAGATTGCAGCTTTAGTTGATAAACTGCTGAAATAGTATCTTTAGACTCCTTAAGGCATCTGACTTGGTGCTGATGCTCCAATTAAAGTAATTGCAAGTGTAATTGCAGTGGGCTAAATAATTGGCATGTGGAGAGATATAAAAAGACCAGATGTGAAAAATCATTTTCTACTTTATGTATTTGAAGAAAATTAAAAGGATGTATTTTTGAATCAATTTATTTGTTATCTTCACAAATAATTTGAAAGAGGACAAAGCTGGAGCATGTGAAGTTTGCAGATGACTAGAGCAATAAGTATGGGAATTGCCACATAGATGACGACATTAAAAGCAGACTAAGTTGTGTGGTTGACAGTTGAATATGAGCTTTGCATAAAGCAAAAGTGATGGCATGGAGAGAAAATGTGATTCTCGGATGTTTAAGTAGCAGAGTACATGTATTCTGTGGATGACCTCTGGTTACTGAAGTACAGAGTCTAGTTGTGGTGTCCACTATTTATTATGGAAAAGATGCTGCCGAACTAAAAAGGGTTCTGAGAAGAGCTCCAGAGCAATTTGATGTCTGGAAAACCTCCCTCCCACAATAAAATTAAGTAGCTCAGTAGCATTTAGTTTGTCTAAGAGAAGGTTTTGAAATGACAGGGTTACATTTTGAGGAATGACTCTGCCTCAAGGTATATAACTGGAAGGGAAATGAGAGTTAAGTGCTTCATGTCATAGTAGATCTGTAAGGATGTTTGAACTTGAGGCCTTTGTAATCTCTCCCACATAGATGTAGGTTGATCCCATAGCTGAGAGATAAGGCTTGAGGAATCAAACTAGTTAGCTTAATTTTAAATAGGGAATTTAGTAATAGTTTATGTAGAAAAAGTCTTATTTACAAATGTGCATTTTTCCATTGCTTGATGGTTGTTAATCAAAGCTTGTATCTTCTGGTCAGGTGTTAAAGGCTTGTCACAAGTCTCCCTTGGTAAAATTTCATAATCCAGATTATGCAGGAGGCCACCTTCCATAATCATAAGGGTCGGTGTGTGAAGTAGGGTAACTGGTACACATAGAAAAATACTAATCAAAAGGTCTGAATTTTTAGCAGTTATCTTTTTAATTACTACTTGGAAGCCAGAACAGAGAAGAAAACAATGCCAGTTAACCTATGGCTTTTTGCAGATGTATAATAAAAGTTTCATAACAACTACTGGTCTGTGGATGTGGTTTGAGACTGTAGCGTGTTGAAACTCCATGGAGATTTTGGTCTTGCACATCTATATTTGATAGTATGATTAGACTCGTGGTTTTCTGCTCATTCACATTCTTCATGGAGGCTCTTGCACAGATGGGTTTTGAAGTACTAGGTGATGAGATCCTTGTTAGCAGTCTCTCTGTTGCTCTGTTGAAATATCCTTCTGGAAGGTCACCACTGAACGCGTTCCTGTGTTGGCACTAAGTAAAATTGGAAAGAAATCATGACACCAAGATCAAATGAGGTGTTACTTCCCAGAGAGGAGCCTTACTTTTGTTCAGAGAGAGATAAAAATGAGGGCTCAGGAACTGGCATTACAGCCCAGAACGCTGAAATAAAGGAACTAACAAGAAAGGAAACCTAAAAATGGCATTAGCCTAAGTGAGGACTCCAGCAGAGAGTGAATTGTATCAGCAATCCCAAAAAACACATCACCTTTAGGAAAACTGCTTAGAAAATATTGGGAAGGAGATGTCACAAGTGATGTCATGAAACCTGGATAGATAAATAAATGCATAGGTCAGGCTTAGTTTATTAGCATTATGCCACTAAAGCCAGGTGTAGAAGCTTTTTGCCTCTTGGCCTCCTGGAGCATCTTTTAGGTTAGGCATTGCTTATTCTCCCACCATTACAAGTCATCACATTAAATGGGTAAATGGTTTCTGAGGTAATCTGAATAGAAAACCAGTTAAAACCAAGTGATGGCTTAATGCAGTAGCAGAGAGGATTTGACTTCAGGGAGTCATCTTTCTCTGAGAAGAGAGAAAGAGGGATGGCAAAATGGTAGAGCACTCGCCTATCTGGTAGCATCTGGACTGCATGAGAAGTACATGCTGGAGCTGCCACACTGGAAGATGCTTTGCTTCTGAGCAGTGGGAGGAGGGAGAGTTCACATCCAGTGTGGCTCGAGTTGAGCTTTAGCCAACTGTCCCTGTTTACTTAAGAGACTGCCCGTTAACTTCCCCCTTCCCAAACAGCAATTAGCAGCCCTGTACCTTCCCCTTGTAAAAGGAACCTAAAATGTCACAGTGGTTTCTTTCAATTTGGTGAGCTCTCTGTGTGGTCAGCCTCACCAAAACTTGTGTGTTTGTGCTTTATTGCACTTACATGCTGCCTGTAGCTCATGGGGTTTTTTATCTGACACAACACGTTCACAATCTGCTGCGTGCATAACGTGGGTGGGGTGGATTAATAAAGGAAGAAGGGGATGGGCTTTTAATTTGCAAGTTCCGAGGAATTGTTATGAAGAACGAAGATGGAGGAAGCAGACTTCTTGCACCATACAGAGATGCCGTGAGGGCCTTTTGAAGATGTGGTTGTTTGTAGTTGTCTTGTTCTGGTTTTAGAGTTGGAAAAGATCTTCCAAAAATGTACTTAAATTTGCTCGATTGATTTCTTTTTTCTTGACTGTGATCACTCATGTACATTAACTAACCTGAGGCACACACTTCTTACATGCACCTACTTTTTGTGTGAGCAACAATGTAGAATAATATCTCCCCCATATGAATCTCTAACCTCCCCTGCATAAATGTAATGATTAAAAACTTGGACCACAAACCTGCTTCTGATTCAGACACCACCTGTCCATGTATCATAGAAAGGTCAAAACAGAATTTCAGCAGCAGAGGAACAGAAAGCATTAGAAAATCACACAAAGAAAGATTTGTGCAAAAGATACAGAACGGGATCTTTTATAACTTCAGTTTAGTCTTGATTATTTAAAGAATGGGAGTGATGCTAATCACATTAGGCATGCTGGCATGACAGTCTAGGAGATCCCTCAACCTTGGCTGAAGATTAACCCATCCATGTTGGATGCTCTAGTATGGAAGAGAAAAGGGAATTTCTGGCAGAAATAGCAGCAGGAAGGCAGTAGATTACAAATGTGAGTATTTGAGAGGCTTAGTTCCTAGTCTTAATTTTGACAGTGTCTTTAATACTCTGGGCATTATTTAATAATTCCATATTTCTGTTTTTTTTTCTTATCTATAGAGTAATATCTGCCTAAGTATGTTAAACAAGTGGTTGTGACAGTTTGTAAATGACTGTATACTTCAGAAGTCCATGGAAGTAAGTTGGTGTAGCAGAGGTGTTTTCATCTTCCTAGGATCATTTTCACTTCTTAAAAGCAAGTGCAAAGTTGATTCAGAACTTGGGTTGGTAGAGCCCTATTGCTGGGTATATAAGGTAACAACAGTAGTTTGTGAAGCATAGAGTTGAAGACTCATGAGCTTCATCTTCCTAATTTAGTAAGTGCTGAAATGCTCTCCAAGAGCTGGCTGACTGATGCAGTAAACCAATCCGTGTGGTTAAGCACAAGCCCAGCTTTCTATGTGCTGAACTGGAGATAGCATGCTGAGTACCTGCCATGGCAAAGCACTCTTAAAATGTACCAATCTGGAAAAGCTCAAAGCAAGGATGAAACTCTGTGGAGCCACACTTTAATAATGGAGATATAGCCCGTCTATAATCAGATGTAGCCATTTAATAATGGAGATGGGCATGGGGTGGAATCCCTAGTTCATGTTAAGCCTGTATGTAATACTAATCTGTTGTTTTCCATTCTTATCAAAGGCATCAGAATTTGGTGGTGTAATATCATGTAGCTATGAAGTCAACATTTCTAACAATATTTGGTTGCAGAGATTGTCCTGTAGAGAAAAAAAATATATAAACTCTCTTAAAATACAGTTCTTGAAAGTATAACATTTAACCACTAATTAAGAGGATAGCATGGGCATATAAAAAGAAATTGAATGGATAATTTCTAGCATAAATACTAAATGTCTTACACATTTCCCAAGAATTAATTTTAATTGTGATTGTCATAGCTTAAGAATTGTGTTCACTCCGTCTCTGAATAGACTTATATGGACAATATGGTCTTACGTTGCAGTGTGAGAATATGTGTGGCATAATTACATTAGCTCCACCATGGGATTTTTTCAACAGGGAGCGCAGGGTTGTGTGTGGGCCTATGAGCTTTATTACTTTATTTTCCTCTTCGGAGAACTTTTGGAGAAGATACTATGCAGTGTTCCAAAATTTGCAATTAGTGACAATAAAGTTATTGATGCAATGATGAGAAGGGGGAAACCCCTAAAAATTGTAGGGGGTTGGGAGTAGGAAGTGATAAGCTGCATCATTTGAGCCCAGTGAACTGTAGACAGCCTTTTCTCCAGTCCAAGTACCAAACCTGGCATCAGTTACTGTGGCTGTGATGTTTAGGCTGTAAAAGGTATCTTGACTCTTTGGGAAAACCAAAACAATTTTATCCTGAACAATCCAAAAGGCCTGTTTGCAGCAAATCAAGGTTTTGTACTGTAAACTTCATTCATTCAGCATGAGTCATTCTGTTTCAAAGATCCATTTAAAACTAGCTAAGGGTAGAAGAGGTTCACAAAAAGTAGCTGCAGTGGTTCGTGCTTGCTCATTCTTGCCTGTTGAGTGACATTCATTGCCCCTTCATAAGTGCTGGTACAAATCACTGCACTGTAAACTGGATCATGGGCTGATTTTTTCCTGATGGAAACTTCTGCTCCCCTCTTGATTTTCTTCTGCAAGACTATGGCCTTGCTGAGCTGAATTAAGGGTGGGAAGAGATAGCTGGGGTTGAGGAGGAAGGCGTGGAAGTTTCTAAAGCTGATTCTGCTGACAGAGTCTGCACGTTGAAGAACTACACCCTAAAGCAAAAGGTTAAGGAATGTAGAAATGCTAGTGTAAGCCATGAAAGGGTATGGGGAATTGCTTCCAGGTTTAGGTTTATTTTATGCTGGAAAGTAAAGTTTTGATACTTTTTTTATTACTTGTTGATTTTTAAGATGCTTATCTGCTGAATTGCATTCTTTTGGGTTTGGTATGTACTCTATGGAATTTCACAGCAATCTGTCCAAGCCTGGCTAGCTAGAAGTAATGCAGGCATATATTTTGAATACTAAGTAGGAAAGTGAAAAAAGTTTTGGGAACATATGAAGAGAAGAGTATAAGCAAAACAAAGTGATAAAAGGGTGCTGGTGATCTGTGCTGGCAATACTGAAAGAAAGCAAGGATCTCATTTGTAGTCTGCAGACAAGTTCCATAAAGAGTGATCTCCTGAAGCCAGGAAGAATGTCTGGTGGAGATCAACATCATTATTCTGCTTTTATGTTCAGGGAATTCTTGTTCATGTCAAGTGTATCAGCATCAGCAAAAGCCTTGCAGATCTGGTAAGAGTGGGGGTTTTATATAAAAAAACCCTAAAACAAACAAAAAAGCAAACCCCACCCAAAACAACCTAAAACCAAAATGTAATGAGAAACACTTTTATTAGTGTGCCAGGTTGTCCAGAAGTGATTGTGATATCTCCTTCATGAAGCACATTAACAGGAGAAGAAATTAATAGGGTCTGCCCTGTCTTACAGGGAAGCAAAGAGCAGCCAAGACTTTCTGTTTGATGCTCTCCCTGAAAAAGCATCTTTGTGTTTATGAATGCATTATGGAAGATTACCTGGGGTGATGTGACAGTGCATGGTTTTCAACTTGAAGATGATCTATAAAAGAGAGGAAGGAGCTTTTCTTTTGATGTATCTGAAAAGATTTGGAAGGTCTTGAAAAACTTAATTGCAGGAGAGTGCTGTTCTCATTTTTATTCAGGGAATGTTGTCTCTGAGCAGCTGAGAAGGAAACTAACGTATAGTCAGACTGGCTTTTGTATTTGTGTGTATACCAATGTATATTTAGCTTGGATGCCTAAACCACACAACGAGGAAAACCTTCATTTTCAGAAGTCTCAATGAGACATGCTTACCTATGGTTAACAGTCAGTAGCAGTAGGAGTTCCAATATGTTTAAATCCTTTCTCCAAATGATAGAACCACTGGCCTGGAAGGGAACTTATAGATCACCTAGTTGCACCCCCCTGTCTGCCACAGGCAGGGACACCTTCCACTAGAGCAGGTTACTCCGAGCCCCGTCCAACCTGGCCTTGAACACTGCCAGGCATGGGACAGCCGCAGCTTTTCTGAGCACCCTGTGTCAGTGCCTCAGCACCCTCATAGTGAAGAACTTCGCCCTTATAACTAACAGAAATCTGCCCTCTTTCAGTTTAAAGCCAGTCCCCCTTTCCTGCCACTACATGCCCTTGTAAGAAATCCCTCTTCAGATTTCTTTGTAGGCACCCTTTAGGTATTAGAAGGCTGTTAGAAGGTCTCCCCAGAGCCTTCTCATCTCCAGGCTGAACAACCTCAACTCTCTCAGCCTGTCTTCATAACAGAGGTGCTCCAGCCCCCTGATCAAAGCTGGATGCAGTACTGCAGGTGGGGGTCTCACAAGAGCAGACTAGAGGGGCAGAATCACCTCCCTTGACCGGCTGGTCACTCTCCTTTTGATGCAGCCCAGCATACGGTTAGCTTTTTGGGCTGTAAGCGCACGTTGCTGGATCATATTGAGCTTGAAATCTTGGCAGAAAGACACCAAAATGCAAAATAGATGAGGATTTTATGTGACTGATTATGACTTCTCTTCAATCTTGAGCATTTCTCACATGATATATTGGTACAAAGTTATTTTAATTCAGCTTGTGATATGCAATGCATGAACTGATGTCTGTCATTAACATCCTCTAACATTTTCTTTGAAACATTTGTGCTTTTAAGCTGCATGTAGCACAAAGGTTTTGATTAGAATGTGTTCAGCTGGATTGTGCTTAAGGATCCTTCTAAGAATCACAGTCAGGGGGAGGATGGTTCCCTTCATTCCGAAGATGGGTTCTGAAGAAAATTTTGACCAAGTTAAACTGGCAATAAGGGTATATGGAACTTCAGATTTCTGACGTTTAGAATGGAACAGGGAATGTTTCCTTGGCAAGAACAACCAACCTGTAGTCACCTTCCTAAATTTTCTTGGGAATTTGCCTGCAAAGCCATTTAATAGATCTTCACTGAGCAGTGGTAGCTGTGATTTGTGGTGTGTCCATCTGCCCTGAGTACATTACACTCAATCACAGTCCTCAATATAATGGCTGGGAGTAAGTTCTAGCTGCCAGGTGTGCCAGGTAGTGCCATGGCAGTGAATGCTGCTACAGTAGATGTTTGGTTGAACTATAATACCTTTTGTTTTGCAGCAGAAAATAATACACAGTAAGCTAGGGTTTAGGTTAGCTCTGGAATAACTGAACTGCTGTGTGCCATTTCTGAATGCTTGCATTTGACAACCTGTATGAGATGAAACTGGCTTTTTGGGGCATGGCATTTTTCAGTTGCAATATGTACAGAATATGGGCTGTGGTTTGGAAAATAAGTTCTTCTGTCCTTTTAAGTTAATGTTGTCTGGTGTTTAAATGGATTGATTCTGTGTTGGCTCTCAGGTAGACTTGAATAATGCAAGTCCTCAGTGTTACAAAATATCTTTGTTTTTCAGTTCTGAACACAAAGGGAGCGAAGCCATAAATTCAAAGAGCCACCAAAAGGAAAACACAACTCTGCCTGCACTTTTTAAGGTATGCTTTTTATTTACTAATATTTAATTAAGCTAAAGCCTGCTGCCTCTTCTTGTGACTACTTGCTAGTGTTCTGATGTTGGATGTATCCCCACACTGCAATGGGGCACTTGATTGCCATATTCTGGGCTAGGGTTCATTATGCCAGAGTGGGTACTAATGCACATGCAGAAGACAGAAAACCTGTCTGTGCTTCACATTCTTAAAACAAAATTGATATCTTTACTTACATTAAAGAGGTGGGAGTCTAGTGCTAATTCTATATAACCAGTGAAGAAGGAAGCTAGTATTTGTATCAAGCTATGGTTTCAGGCTTTCCTCTAAAGCCCCATTTCTATATATTTTATAAATATCTAACCAGCGTTTGCCTGCCTGAAGGTCCTCTGGTTGCCAACCAAAACACTGTAAGATCTTTCTGCTGAAGTTCATATGCATGACAGCTGTTCTTAACCAGTGTTATCCATGTTAATCATGCTTGTCTTGTTCTGTAAGTATTTTACTGCAAAAAAAGGACATGCTTCTCTGTGATTAGGGCTTTTTCCTGTGTCGCTTGACACAACATGGTGGTATCGTGAATAATTATGTACAGGACATTAATTATGGACAGGGCCTGGGGATAGCAGCCGTCTTTGCTTCTTTCCTTTTCCTAGCTGTTTTAGTTTAATGTGGATACTTTTGTGGCTACTTCCCCAAAAGGGCCTTGACTAGCCTGCCAGATTTATTTGGGGATGCCACAGGCTTCTTAACACACTGAATCTGAGATTTCTATCCTGTGTTGCATTTATTGAGCACTAACAGCGTATCAAGAACAAAGCGGTGGTCTTCCTGTATGGCCTGGAGTCTCTGTGTAGTTGCATCTACAGTATCTGGGGTCCATTTGTTTGGGCTTTACCAAAGGTGAAGAGACACAGCAGTTGCCTCTAAAAAGACCAGGTTTAGTCCAGCAGCGTTATTGGCTCAAGACCAATTCCATGCTGAACAAAGGTGGGAAACAATGCAGTGGCACTTGTTCAGGAGCAATGTGGCTTCAAGCCAACTTTTGTCAGTTCTGAGCTCCTGGAAAATGCTACTGAATTCCTTCCTGTTACCATAAATCATGGACTATTGATTTTGTGGGCAGAAAGGAATCTGATAAACCAGAAGACATTCTACTCTTAAGAGAAGTAAATTTTCTGGCTTTTTTTTTTCTTTTTTCTTTCTTAATCCTGTTTTTCAGTGTTAGATCAGTGAAACATTCAGAACTAGGTTTTCCTGTTGCAGAAAGTTTTGACTGAGGAAGGGGGATCATTTAGCACACATGCACATGGCATCAACACCAGAAACTGCTTAAAAGGAATTATGAAGAGAGCTATGTCTCCAGGAACAAGTGGGATACGGAGGTGGAGCAAAGGGAACACAGCAGGTTTAAGTTGCCCAAGAGCGTTTCTTTCTTGCAAAACCTAAATCTCGTTTCTTTTTTTAATATAAAAAGCTCAAATTCAAAATCTTTCCTGTCGAATCTAAATTCATTGCAGTAAAGTCTTCTACTTGGAACTTGTGTTTTTGTAATTCTGTACTAAAAATTGGTGCCAATATTAATGCTTTAGAGTTGGTTTTCTTTTTCTTGCCATAACTTTTTGTTTAATTGTACTGTCTTTGACCTATGTTCAGAAGTCTTACAGCGTACATTACAGTATCTTTGAAATAATACCTGCTGTTTGTATAGGCTTTAGAAGAAAGGTGCGGTTTTCATACTACTCGAATGTGCTGGCTGTTCCACTGAGAGCTTCCTGTCTCGCTTACTTCCCTCTTTCTTAAGCTGATCAAAAATCCTCTGATTCACTTGAACAGTTTCATATGCATAGTAATGAGTACTTTTAGCACTATAACTTTATATCTTGTGTGCACTGATATTACAATTAGATAGTAAAAACTGAGGAGGTGAAGAAGTATTTTCTCCTGGGGGGGGGG